>JAOUQT010000002.1:12380659-12398442 GCA_025769995.1 Xyliphius kryptos | reverse complement strand
GGATTGGCGCCCTGTCCTGGGTGTATCTGCCCAGCGCCCGAGATGTTCTCCCCTGGATGGGCATGGGGAACCCCTCCTCTACCCTGATAAAGGGATAAGCGAATAATGAATGAATAAATGAATGAATGAATGAATGAATGAATGAATGAATTAATTAATTAATTGAATTGCCCCTCATAGTGTAAGTCTGTGTGAGCGAGTGTGGTGGATAGTGATGATGCCCTTTTGTGGGTGTATTTGCCCAGTGCCTGAAACGTTCTCCTTTGGGTGAGCATTCCTAAAAGAGAATTACCTGGAAGATAATGAATGAAAATAAGTTTTATAAACAGTTTATAGTTTTGGTGTATTTTATCTGAAGTCAGATAGAACTCTAAACAAGAGACTACCACAAGGGGCGCTACACAGAACGCTGCAGTATAAGTGTAACATGGGAAAGCATATGGCGCATGCGCGAAGTCGTTTGCTTTCGGTAAACGCTGGGTACATTGTTGATAAGCAGAGGACAGCGTTAGCTTAGCAATTCACAAAAAACGTTCGCTACCTTTACATTAAAGTACTGGCAGCTACTAAAAAAATGTTAGCACTAACGGGTTTTGTAAATATTTTAAGTTAGGCGCTTTGCATTCGAATTATACAGACACGAAGTTTGTGTAATTACCGTTGGTAAGTTTAATAGCGATGCTAATGTTGCTACATATGGAATCTGATTTAAAGTAGTATTCTGTGCAAAGCGTTTAAGAGACAATGCTGCTGTAGTTGCTACTTTGGTTTGTAATTGTAAACTGAATACGTTTAACTGGATTAAGGTGTTTTGGGGATTTTTCCCCATTACGTAGCTGGATAGTGCTCATTTGTTATTTGAAGGGCTTTAGACTTTTGACAGCCAGCTGAACAAATCAACCTATTTGTTTTGAACGTATTACCTTTCTATTAAAGAATCTAGTGTTTAAATAAACTCTAGTTTGTATAAACTTCATTAAGTCGAGAGGCTTCAGCTTTTCGTTTTTTTTGCACATGTACCTGTATGGTCAGAGTAGCAATCCCTTCTGCAATGCAGAACATAGTCTGTGACTAATTAGGTTTAAGAATATCAGTGTTAAGTCATTGATTTACACCAAGACACGATGAGTCTTCTGCTCCTGTCAGCCCTGGCTTTGTCTGCTTTTGGAAGAGGAAGATGACATTGTAGGAAGGGGGATGTTCTGCTTCACAGTCAACCAGAAGAAACTGCTAGAAAATGCCCCGAAGAAAACAATCAAATCCTCAGCCGGTCAAACGTAAGTTAAACTTATTGTTTGTGTCATGCAAGTTTAGAAATCTTGTCAGCTGGTAAGGGTGCTTTTGTGTGGGTGACTTTTGATACCCTTTTTTCCACAGATCAGAAACCAAATTCCTCTAACACACCATATTAGACCTGTTTGCAAAGTACTGTGTAAGCTCATGGGTTAAATCAGATCTTTGAACTCTTTAAATCAGATCAGTGGGGTAAAGGCAAAGCTGTGAACAAACTGGAGGTCCAGACATGGCGCTTTGTTGTGGTGATTTTGTGGGGTTGTTTCTCAAAATACCAACTCTTTGTTTTATTACCTTCAGTTTTTAAAGTTAAAAGTTCCACATTCTTATTTCTGTTACATAGTTTTTACTATTCTACATTTTTATTAAAGCACATTTTAGTGCTTATTCTTTTTGTCATTCTTTCCTAATTCCATTTCCCCAAAAATCTCTGCCAAGAGCCTCAGAATTAACCCGTTTCTTCCTGCTATTGGACCACTCCCTACTTTTATCTGTATCCTCTTTTACTTCCTTCGCCACTTTATTCCCTTTTTCCTCTTACAGTGCTGACCACACACTTCTGTTATAAACTAAAAGTTGTAGTTCATGATGTTCCTGTTTTCTACCATTTGTTTGGCAACGTGATATTGTGGGTGCAAAATTATTATTTTAACAGTCTGAGAAAATAATGCTTTTATTACTGTTTACTTTGGCGCAATAGAAAATCTTTTCAGTAAAGTTCATTTTATGAAATCAGAGTGACATGGACTTCTCATTATTTAATGTTGTGGCCACAGGAACTTATGTTCATGCAGCGGAAGAAAGTGTGTCCTCAGAAACTCAGGCGTTTTAAGACTATAGTCCCATAATCCAAGCACAAGTTGCTTATATAGCAATAATTCACATCAAACTTATTTTTTTGCCATTGACTATTAATAATCTCATTATGAAGACACAATGCCGATCATTTTAGACATTTCATGTTTACCTATGTTACTTTAATGAAAATAATTCAATGACGTTCCAGTCATTCACATGCTTTACACTTCTTCCAATAGGGGCTTATTTTTGATACACAGGTCATGTTTGTAAATATTCTTAACATGATTCACTAAAATTCTGAACTTGTTAGTTGAAAAACCATGCTGTTTGACATGGGTGATTGTCCTATAGGACTTTGTTTTGGACTGTATAGTCCTAATTCAACGGAATGTGTATAAATAATTTGTCAGTAGTATAATTGTGAATCAAAGATATCTATAAAAAAAATCCTATGCAAATAAAATTAACTTTTCTCTTTTAAATATTTTCATATTTTTTTTGGACTGTAAACATAAACCCAGAGTTTTTAGTTTTCATATCACTAGGGTTGTACCTAACGATTCATTTTTTATTGATTAATTTAAAAAATTGACAAGTTTAAGTGAATTGACGGTCGTTACAGAAATTCCAAGAAGTGGCACGTGATGGAAAATAAATGTATAATGCTGCTATTGAACGTGAGGTATAGACTCGGACTGTGAAATTTGTGAAAATATTCATCAGAAACATAAGGGGATGAATCTGCAGTAACATTCTGCTGTTTAGATTTCAGCCAGAGGCAGAAAAGACATTAAAAGGCTGCAGATAAAGTTGGGAATTCCGACTGTTAGGGCCAGGTGCTTGAAAACCTGTTGTTTTATTTTCTTTACTTTTTTACATGTCCATATTCTTGGAAAAACACCCGGTTGCATGTAGTGAAACCAGTGAACATGTGCAGCCAATATACTACAGAACTTTCAGTGTTAAGCGATAGCACCCTCTCTGGGTGTTTGAGTGAATTACTCCCACACTTTGAACGATATCTTGCCAATTGTCTATAGATAAACCCCACGCTTTCCGTGCGACGCGTCTATGTTTATGCAAATCAATGTATTTACCTTATCAATTACGTCGATGTGTTGTCCCAGCTCTACATATCAGGAGAACATGCAAAACTTATACAGAAAAGCACAGAAAAGTGGTGGTGTTCGGTGGTTAGGGGGTTGGGTTAGCAATCTTGTGTGTTTAAATCCCACATCCACCGATCCCACAATCACCGATGTTACCAGTGTGAGTCCTTGAGCAAGGCCGTTAAGACTGTCATTTTTTAAATTTATTTTTACATTGAATGGGAATAACAGGGTAGTTCTTTAACAATCTAAAACTGCCATCTAGTGGTCAAATTACAAATCCCAGTTTATATTAATCTGTGATTTTGAAATAATGTATTGTATTTCATGCATTGATACATATGTGAAGTGGTCAAAGGTGAGCATTATTGTCAGTGATGTCACGGCTGGACAAATGTTTCAGCCAATCAGATTTAAGGACCTGAACTACCCATTATAAAACAAGTTAAATAGCTTTTAATGCAGTGTGTTGTGCTGCATATTAAATTCCTTTTCAAATGTCTGGTATTTTTCATAATTTAAACCACAGGTTTTCACGTCAAATATGAAAAAAAAATGAAGATATTAAATGTCTCATCCTTCATAAATTCATATAAATATATTTGCAAAACAAAAGCTTTAAATGCTATTTTGTGCTTCTAACGCATGTTGTTCATATTTCAGTGGGATTTGAAGATGCTGCTGGCATCGGTAACTCTGAGAATCTGGTCCTGGAGAGTGATTTCTTGCTCGGACAAGCCTTTGAAGAAAATGATTACAAGATCATTGGATTTGAAAGGGATTCTGGTAAGTGTGTGTCTGTGTGTGTTAAGGTTTATTAATTCAAAAAGCTTAACTAAACCCATCTTGTGTTTATTTCCAGATTCAGTAACTGCTGACATGGGAATTCCAGCCTATGCCTTTAGTGATGAGGACTGCTCCAGTTACAACCGCCTCAGCATGGAAAGTGACTTTGAGGACCCTCGAGATACCGAGAGTGAAAAGGAAGACATGGGTGGAGACTCTTACGTCCCCTACCTTTCTTGTAGGCAGTGTGGCCAGCTGCTTGGTGATCCACTAAGTGGGGCGCTAGACGGTGCAGGACTGTACTGCCTACAATGTAGTGGAGACAAAAGGGGCACATGTGAGGAGTATGAACAGGAAGAGGAGGCCCTGCCTAATCAGGACTCCCAACATAAAGCACACAGAACAAGGTCCAGCCCTACTGGCGACTTGTGCAAAACGTATTCATGCAAATTGTGCAGCTTTACGTCCCGCTACTCCAACCACCTAAAGCGGCACATGAAGACGCACAACGGCGAGAAGCCTTACCGATGCCAGCATTGCACTTACGCCTCGGCCCAGTTGGTGAACTTGCAGAGGCATGTGCGCACCCACACTGGGGAGAAGCCATACAAGTGCGACTACTGTACGTTCGCTTGCAACTCACTAGGCAACCTAAAGAGACATCGGCGCATGCATACTCAGGAGAAGCCAAATAAATGTAGCTTATGTGATTTCCACACAAGTAGCAGCCACACCTTAAAACAGCACATGGATGATCACAAGGCTGATGCATTCCCTGCCGTGCTAGAAGGTAGGGATTTCTTCACAGGCATGAATAGCCAAATGTAAGACACGATTTGAACTTTTAGTGTAGTGGTTTGGGATTTGTCTTTCTTAAGGTTATGTGCTTTTTGGAAGTGAAAGAGGAACTATGTAGCACTTAATGTTTAAGGAGAAGTAAGAACAGCTGACTTCCTGAAACTGAATTTCCCCCCACAAAGAAGAAGAGCCTAATTTTGTGTACTCATCTGTGTTTTTTTTTCTTCTTTTTCTTCCTTCAGAGAGAGTCGATTCTGATCTGAGCCTACACATCGGTGCAGATCCCGATTTTCTCCAAAGCTACAGTGGTCTCCATAACGGTCATCACTCTCCCACCTCGCTAAAGTCTGAGGTCCTGACTCAGGAGTCTGAGCCTCTAACCGACCTGCTTTTTCCCTTTATGTGTCGTATTTGTGGCTCGGCGCTAGAAGACGAAGAAGAGGAGGCAGCGGCCACACGCATCTGTGGCAAGTGTGCGCTGGACGTGCTGGACAAGAGCAGTCCATTGAGTCCTGACAAAGAAGACAAGCTCTACACATGCACCTCATGTCCGTTTATTACTCAGTACCCCAACCACCTTGTGCGGCATATGAAGACGCACAGCGGCGAGAAGCCCTACAAATGCCCACAGTGCAGCTATGCCTCGGCCCACTTCGACAACCTGAAGCGTCACCACCGCGTGCACACCGGCGAGAAGCCCTACAAATGCCACCTCTGCGACTATGCCTGTGGAAACCTAGCCAATTTAAAGCGGCACGAGCGCATCCATTCGGGTGCCAAGCCCTTCCAGTGTACTGTGTGTAGCTACAGTTGTAACCAGAGCATGAACCTAAAGCGCCATATGCTGCGCCACACGGGCGAGAAACCTTTTAAGTGCCAGGAGTGTTCCTACACCACAGGTCACTGGGACAACTACAAACGGCACCAAAAAAAGCACGGCCACTCGGCTGACGGGTGGATTAAACTGCCGTTGCAGGAGAAGGAGGAAGAGGAAGAAGAGGATGATGACTTGTAGACAATTCTGGTTACAAAGTCTTCTGATACTTAGCTGAAGTTGCCTTACTGATTGCATATTACAGAGGTGCATAAGACTTCTAGATTAAAGTCCGATCTGCCCCGCAGCTTCGGAACCAATTTTTTGGAGGCTAAAAAGCACAGGTTCTTTACAGAAACACTTAAGTATTGAGTAAATTAAAATAGTGTGCATTAAAGACATAAGATCAGGTACTTCCATTAACAAAGGTTTATGGATAGGTTCATGAAATAAGAGCTGCCACAAAAAGGGAAAGCCACTCAATGATGAGCGTAAAGTGTTTTTTTTTTTTTTTTTTCTTTCTCTCCTTCAACTTATTAAGAAGCTTGAATACTTAATAATGTAAACAGCATTACCCAAATATGTGTAAGCGTTGTGTGATTTAAAACAAGCTAAAAAAAAGACAAATTCTGAGATGTTACCTTACATAAGCTAATGACCAGGTTCAGCGGGACTGAAGGGAAAAATAATGTGTCACCCAGACACCCACCCTGATGACAATCTATTACCATAAGCAATTAAACGGCTTGGGCACTTTGATTTATATATGTGCTGGTTAATTAACTTGCTGGCACCTGACTGTGTTAAGGCAAACGATCAAACACATGCGAAAAAGTGAAGCAACAGGTTGTTGCGTTAAAATGCAGTTGTTTTTAAATGTTCTGCAATTGGGTTCAATTCAAAATAAGACATTTTTAGAAGAATATTTTTTTGAAAAACAAGTGCATTACAATGTTAGTGGTAGTATCTCATTTAATTTGTGTTCTTAATGAGTTCGGTGTATGAAGCTGTCTTCCCCCCCCACCTTACTTGGGTTGTCATATCCATTCAGCCTGTTTGTGTTTGTCCAGACAACTGGCATGTTGTCGCTTTTTCCTTATACTGTTAAGTTAAATAGCAAATCAATTGTAGAAATTGGTAAATCTGTTTGCCTGGCATCAACAGTCATGACACAGTCAAAATTAGTGTGATTGCAAAAATATATCTTATAATCTAAGATATGCCCTGTAATCTGTTTCTTTGTGGACTTTGTTACTTTAATCCTGTTCTCTATTGAGTAGAACCTCACAAAACGGGTATTATTTGACTGTTGAAGGATTATCATCCACCATTACATCGATGTGGTGATGGTGTATTCGTCTATGTTGCTCTGTTACAAGTAAAGCAAAGAATTTAACTTACAATGTAATCTATTAGACAAATCGAACCTATTTCTTCAGCTGGTAGATGTACAATTAGAATCTCAACTTTCGTTGAAGTTTTTTGTTATTGTTCCACAAATCTTTCATTATTGCTGCATAGAATGATGATGTTGATGATGGCATTTCTTAGTCGGTGCACCATTCTCAGTCCAGCAGTGGCAAAAATGAAAGCAGGTAGAAACCAGACAAATTCTTAGACTGCAATCTTGCAATTGTAAGAAAAGTGGAACTTATTAAAATATTCCAAATCATTTTTTTTTTTACCTCAGGTAATCTTAATTTTATTTATATTTTATTTCCCCTAATATGTTTATAAAGCTACATGATTAATCAGTTTAAGATGACTGATACAGCAAATCCAGGAAACAATTTTGAATGTTCATGTAAGGGCATTTTGTGTAATTTAAAAAAAAAAAGTATTCAAGCTGATTAATCAATTATCAAAATAGATGGATAGATGACTGTAAGTGTACAATTTGCTTGTTGCAGCTTTGAGACAAATCCAACAAGTAGAAATGGTGACCAAGTTTATTATATATGATTGACATATATATATATATATATATATGTGTGTACATTGCACATTTGTTGCTATGAAGTAGTTTTAAAACAGCCATCTTTAATATAGTTTTTCCCTGTTTCTAATGGGTGAGGTATGCTTTTTTGTTTGTTTTTTTTTTACCCAAAAAACAAAAAAAAATTGGGATGTGCTGGAGCAACTTTTCACCTCTCTTGTCATCAATACAAAATAAAAATATTGGTCCAAAATGAATGTTGACAGAAATAAACAATGGAATTTTATGACATTAAATAGCTTTGTGGAAACAATGCCATCAAATGTGCTTTGCAATCAAAATTCAAGGCAGCTCATAAAGATCAGACAGGTGCAGACATTCATTGTTTTATTCCTGATGGGTAATCTTAACAGTCTCCTTTATATGGGAAGCAGAGTGATGCAGAATGGCTCTTGCATTCAGCTCATGTCCCAATGCTGTACAAACAGACAAAACTAAGGCCCAACCCTCCAAATGACTAATTCAGTCATTTGATATGGGAGACTTGGTTACACTGCACTCTAAGGCTGTCAGTGGGGCAGTGCTTTCTAAAGTAGTTTTATTTAATGCATGGGAATTTGTCCCAGAAATTACACATAATTAACTTGAAGTCCAAGTCTTAGCCTTTGGGTACTTTGGATGGTTGATATGGAGTTAGAAAAATTACCATCCCAACATTAAACATGAATTTTGCTATACAGTTTGTATGGAGAAATAGGACAGTGTTCATGTTCTTAAACTTTATACTTTATACATCTTTTATGCACCTCTGTATGTATGACTTTTTTAATAAATAAGTATTGCAATAAAGCCGAGGTTTACCCCTTTTCCAGGTTAAAATTGTATTTTCGGTTGGTGATTTAATTACACTGTAAAACCTCTTGTGGCTGCTAAATGATGTAGGATGCACAAGTTCAGAAATGTTCCAGGCCTTCATGCCCAGACTGAACCGTTACCTGCCGCTGCACCAATGCTGCACTGATTATTGGACGGGGGACCTACAGATTAAAATAAATAAACCCTTCTTCTATTGGGCATTAAATGGACATGGATTTTGGATATTATGGTCTGTACTGGTGGGTGATTGTTAGCCACTTTTAAATCACAGTTCTTGTGATGAGTTTTTGTGAATCTACTGTGAAGTTATTTTCATAAGAAAACGTTGTCATGTCACTATGACTAGTTGTCATAGTTTTATTTTATTTTTTTTTGCTTAGTGAAAGAAATGAGATTACATTTGGATATCATACTTTTATTAAAGCTGAAAGAGACATCACATTTCAAAGGCCTCTGATTGTAATTTGAAGTTGACAATTCACTTTTTCTACAATGTATTTTTTCCACTGTAAACTATATTTTGTACAGAGAGAAATCCTAGCATTTATTAAAAACGGCCATCAGCATAGTCATCCAACAAAATCAGGGATTACAACATTTTATGCATTATATCTAATATTTTTTTCCATATATTCATTGAATATATTATTTATGTATGATCTGTTTTATATTGTTTTGGAGATTTGTGTTAAGTGACCTTTGGCTTTATAATAAAACAGATTTTTTAGATTTTTATCATGTTATCGCTTTTTTAAAGTACTAGCTCCTTTCTTTACATGATCCATCAAAGTTGCCGCGTTTCTAACTTTATCATCTGTACTAACTTTATCACTGTCTTTAGGTAAATGCACTTTCTGCTGTAAGCCAACAGAGGGAGATGTTGCTGGCTGAAATCACGGCGCAGTAGCTGGTTGAAGGGGACCAAACCTCACTTAGACTCCTGACTTGGTTCCGTTTTACCAGCCACTAAGACGTGTTGCCTAATGGAGACAAGTGAGGATGCTAAATGCTCACAAATGAACCTCTGGGTAAGCTTTACAGTATGACTTTACACTTCTGTCAGTCTTCTTATATTGTAGCCGAGACTGGAAAAAGTTGTAACTGTGTAAAGAAACTGTAAATAGAAACAGCCCACCCGAATTAGCTTCCTCCCACCTGTTCCTCTATTTATAAGAGTAAATATTTTGCAGGGACTGCACCTGTGCCCTGTCACTCAGCCTGCACATCACTGGCTGGAAAGGATGCAATTAGGCCGCCATGTCAGTAAACTTCTCTGTAATATAATATACAGTGTTCTTGTGATGTCTGCTCCTCTTAAGGAAAATGCATGGAAATTGGTACACATTCTATACAGTTACTCCTTTAGTAAGTTAATAATTTCCTAAAACTTGACATGTAGACAGTTGGATGACCATTCCCACTGAAACCACACACTTCCTTACATTCCATAGCTGCTTTGAGTATATGGGGATATAAGGAAGTATGTCATCTCAGTGAGCAAAACAAAGGCTCTGGCTACCACGCCGCCCATTATTGATGGAAGGATAATGTAACACTCCACATATGGCGTTGTTTGTTCATTCCTTCTCTTATTAACACAAAAATAACAGCTTAAGACATGCTTACAAATACAGATATTGAAAAAACTTGTTGCCTTTAGTAGGAATTCGGTGCTTAGTCTGCATTCTGTTCCATTGAAAATTAATATAGGCTTTTATCACAATAACATAGAAATAGCAGAAGTGAATTGCCGTTACTAGGACCTCAGTTCTGTCAAAGCCCAAAGAATTTCAATTGTAGCTCTGTTCAGGAGGATTTCCTGAAAACCTGGCTCAGCCAAGTACAAGGCTCGACATGTTACTTGCCCATCCTTTGAATTCTGGTCTCTCACCCATTGTGGAGTCCCATTAGTCCACCTTGGCTTGTTCGCCGATGCCTTGTGTTGCTCTCCAGCCTGTATCCTCCTCTGCAGACGAGTGCTGGATTCTATCCATGCCAGGCTTGGCTTCTCAGCCTTTTCTATAAGCTGCCCTCCCCCTCGCTGGTGGCCTTCCACCTGTTGGTGTCCTTTAGAGGCCTGGGGCTCTCCTGCGCCTCCTGTTCCCAGGCCTCAGTGCTCTGACAGGGCCAGGCAGCCTGTGAAATCACACCTCTCAGCTGTTTGCACCGCACTAGACATCTTATACCCACTGCTCCCTCTTCCATCGAATGTCAATGGCTCTTTAAAAAAAGGCTTCCATTTGGGGGTAGGGTGCACCAGGAGACAACTGTGAGGAGCTTTTATTGGGACAGTAGCACTGAAAATTGTTCCAGCAGCACAGCTGAGTGAGGAGTTTGTATTTTAGGAATGGTGTGCCAAGGGGGAAATGCTTTTAAAGTTTTTTTTTTCTTTTTCTAAAAAGCAATGAGATTATAATTCCTTTTTTCTGCCCTGTATTGGTCATGTCATTTAAATGGGTTATTTAAAACTCAGTCTTGACTTATTTTCTTACTAATTTTGATTTGTACATTTTTGTAATACAAAACATGCTTTGAAATAAGTGGTGTGGGATTATAAATGTTTAAAATTGATTAAAACATAATAGATTTGTATAATTATTAATTGTCATTAATCAATTTACCACTTGCAAAGAATCAAGGTATATAAAAAGTACTTTACATTGGTGGCATGTGATAAACCTGAATTCAGACGTACGTAACACGATGACATGCATTTTAAAACCTAATTTTGACTTAAATTTTACTTTTTGAAGTACAAACGCTTTTTTTTTGTTGATTTATTAATTTATTTTAGCAGATCGTCTAAAATCATTTAGGTTTTATTAATATATATTTTTTAAAGTATTATATTTAAATAAAAATTTTAAATATATTACATCTCTGATAATGATGCCAGATGCCACTTTTACAATATATATATATATATATATATAAAAAATTATATATTTATAATAAATTATATATAAATTTCACATAAATGCTTCAAACCCCATTGATATACCTGTACTAACTATTTGCCACTGACCGCAACTTTTGTGTTTTCTTTTGAATATTTAAAATGAATATGTAAAATACATTTTAGAATAAGTGAAATACACAGCTGTACAAATTCTATAAACAAATTTTGTATTACTATTCGTATATTTAAAGTGATTTAACAAAACTGTCCTTTATTTTGTATATCACGTTAAATGTATGTCATTAAAAAGGAACTCAACTGTAGTTACATAAAACAATCATTCTGTTTATGTAATTTCAGCATACATGAGTGTTAGACATATAATAAGCTTTTGTTTGCTGGCTGATGTCTAGCAATTGCTATGACAACTGGTTTTAACTTTGAATATCGTTCTGCTGGAATGGTTTAGTTAAGATTATGATCCTTTAGGAAAAAAGGCTCACTCGTAATCAATACATAGTGATGTTAGTATATCCAAAGCAAAATACAAGCTCAAAAAACTTGTCATCCATTAATATCTATAAAAAGCTTTTGGAGATTGCTGTCCTTTAGCATTAAAACTAAAATAATGTATGTTATTCTGAAGAAAGAAAGTACTAATCAATACACAATATTAACAAAAATTTTGAGACACACCTCTTAGTCGTTTAATTGGTTTTGGTGTGTTAATATTTTTGTACAAAATTAAGCACCTAGCGATGTATGTAACACATTTATCTCATGTTTGCAACTTTATGGAATTATTTTGGGAAAGGCCATTTTCCTGTTTCATCATTACTTCAGTGCAGAAAGCAAGGTCACTAATGACATGTTTAGACGAATCTGGTGTTAAACTCAACTGGCACAAAGCCCTGACCTCTTGAATCCCATAAAACACATTTAGAGATGAACTAACAGAGATTTTAAACCTGATGCTCTCATCAAATATCAGTGTCTGTTTTTAAAAATGCTCTTCTGAATTGATTTTTTTCAAGAAATGAAAGCATTCATGATGCATTAAAGCAAAAAGGCACGAGAGGGCGTGATTTATTGTGAATAAATAATGGAAATGGAGGTGTTGTTAGGCCAGACGCAAAGCACAATACAGTTACTACTCTTTTCCATGCTTTATTAACAATATTGTGCGACTTCACACAATATTATTATGGTTGCAACCACATTAAAGTAAAAAAACAAAACAACAACAACAAAAAAACACAAGGTTTTGTAATTGTTAATAAACTGGTCTTCCGCGACATGATCTAGACTATTTTGTCTAGTAAATGTTGATCACTGAATATAAAGTTTCCTGTTTCTCTAACAATTAAATACTGCCATCTTTTTTATTAAAAACATTGGGAAAATAATGTATTGTATGTCACACATTAATACGAAAGTGAAGCGGTCAAAGTTTTGCATTATTGTCAATAATGTCACGGCTAGACAAACATACATAACTAATAGTATAGTCTCCAACAACCACTCGCAAAAATATAAATTATAATGGCTTAGACAATAAATTAAGGAAATATTTAGAAAGTGGTATATTTCTTATTAACACAATGTTTTTGTTTAAATTATTGTGAAAGAAATTAATACTTATACATATGTAATAGATTCATTGTAATGGGCAACATTAATTTAGATTATATAATAACTATAATACTAAACTGAATACCTAATAATACTTTTTTCATTCATGTTCCAAATCACTTACTCTAATTAGAGATACTGTATGATGTCCTCTGGAGACCATCCCAGTTGCCGGTCTGTCTGAAGGCAAAGACGTTTGTGTACACATTCAGTCCTTAGACAGTTTAGTGTCTCAAATTGACCCGACATGTTAATGAAACATTGAATTCATTATGTTTTTGTTACCTGTTCTTTTGTTAGGTGGATATGCTATACTTCATTATAATGGTGAGCATAAGTACAAGTACATTTTTCCTAAAATTTAAACAAAAGTCATTATACTGTGATAAATCAATCGTCATGCCAGTTTACAGTTTGAAGGAAGTCATGTTTAAGCAACATGTGACTTACTCTTACAATTGAATGAGAAATATTCAATAAGCAGTGTTAGATTGCTCCTCTGCTTTTGTAGTTACACCATGTTAGATTAGCAGAGCTGAATGCACCAGATGAACTCGTATACGTCTCTTTTTCCATTTCAATTTTCCACTGAGTGGCTCAGGGATCAGAAACCGGAATCCCTTCCAGAGCTGAAGCTGGAAACAGGAGAGCACAGGGAAATGTGTACATGGAAGCAAGCACTTCATGGCCACTAAGGTCAACACCTGTGATCTAAACTCAGAGTGGGGAGAGGGAACGAAAGAGAGAGCCAGTAGTTATAAAGAGCTCATAGTTATAAACAGTGATTACAAAAGGCAAGGTGACCGGCCACGATGACCACTACAAACATTCCACACAGAGACTAAAGATGATTTAATGATCTATGATTTTTTTAATAACTTTTAAATAATTTATAGGTCACGTAACGTTGGCCTCACAATTGAACAAAAATAACATAAGATATTTTTATTTATGAAAGTCTTTGGTTAGAAAAATAATGTTTTATTCACTATTATAATGCACAGGTCAGTTTTAGAGTACCACATATCTATCCAAACATCTAACTGTTTAATTATCCATACAGTGTTAACATAGCTGGAGCAGATTAGAGTTTAAATGGCATGCAACAGTGTCACTGATAATGGGGCCAGGCAGCTTATTTTTGGATTGCTAAATACAGTGCCAGTGGGGTGGATGTCTAAAAAATTCTTCCTCCATTTCAGAACTCATTTGCTTTCTTGTCGTTAGATGTTTAGTTTAAGATGGGGCCTTTCCATTTTAGCTTATAATGTTGTCACAGACTTAGAAATTAATAATTAAAAAAAAATGTGCTGCATCCTGTAATGATGTTGAACGGCCAGTTCAAAAAGTGCATGTTATTTGCACTCTTGTGAAAATGTTTTTTTTTTTTTGTTTTTCTAAGTAAAATTTCATTCTCTCTACAAAGGAACAAACTTGCATAGTGAGAGTTCATAAAATAATGGTACATAAAATATGGAACGTGCAAAATAAATGGCAAATTTCATTTATTTTGATTTATTTTATTTTTTTCTATCAAAAATTAATAGAACATAACAATATCACTTTCTATGCATCTGGTATTTATAATACTTTGTTGTATCATTCACGTTTGTTAATGTACATTCATGTTTATAATCATACTTATAAGCTGTTATATCGCGTTATAACACAGTGACATAATGCATTATAATATAAACGTTACACTTTTTATATTTCTCTTTTTAAACATTCTAAAATTATACAACATGATTTTACATTAACTTGAATTAAACTAATAAAAAAAAACATTGACAGTCAATTTTTAGTAACACTACTTTAAACCGATATTTGGAATGCATTATTAACACATTTATATTTAGAAGTATGCTTATTATGCTTTGTTTTTGTGTATAGGTGTACATATGTGTTATAAGAACATACCATAAGGCTTTATAACACAAGGTGACATGATGCTTTATAAGTTAAACATTTTAACTGCTTATTAACGTAAAGTATTATAGAGACCAGTGGCATAAAGCCTCATAACATTTGTGTTTCACGAGTGCTTTTCTTAAAAATAACTTTATAGGTTCTCATAACTCTTTATGAAAGCTTATAGGCTCTTTTTACAGGCATAAAGTAGTGTTGCATCAATGTAAGAATGTCTAAACATCTAAAGACTCAAAAGTTTAAAAGTTCATATTATGTCACTTTATAATGCATTGTGTCACTGTAATATAAAGCCTTATAATAAATTTTCCTAACAATTTCTGACTGATTTAACAACTATATTAACATTTGTCATGACCCTTTGTTAATGTACAAAGTGTTATAAATACTTTATGAGGCTTCTTGAATGCAGTTATAATGCATTATAAATACCAGATTCATAGAAAGTGTTAACAAATTTTCATTATGCCATAAAGGAGACCTTTATGAGGCTTTAAAGCTTTTGACTCTGCTCTCTTCAAAAAGAAAACAAACAGTTGCTTATTAATGCATTGCCGCTTTGTGGTAATTAAGCTTTATGTCTTATTGCTATAACTCATGATTATGAATGTCTATGTACATTCACATAAGGGTTATGACAAGTGTTATTAAGTGGTTTTTAAATACTACACATAATATTTATTTGACAATTTAATTTCATTAGCAATTTTCATAAGCTTAAAATTCTATTTTATTTCTATGCTGACCTGATAAACAGTTTAGCTAAACTTTACGTACCAGCTAAACCCAATTTAGAAAATGATTGAATACTTTAAAGAGATCAAAATGGGGCTGTCTGTAATATCTTTGTTAATGAAATTCATGTAAAAACATTGCATCGCCTGCAATAAAGAAATACAGCAAACCCCATCTAAAATTCAGGAATAAGACAACTCCATATTACTGTGTATGGATTTAAAGCCCTTTTCCAGACTAAAAATATAACCCCCAACTTAAAACTGGCATAAAACCATTCATTCATTTAATATCTTCCCCTTAATCCTCTATGAGTGTTGCGGGGAGGTTTTCCATCCCCATCCAGGGGAAAACGCCCAGGACAGGGCGACAATCCGTTCCTGAGCACATATTCACTCAGAAAGACACAGACAGACTATAGTGGCAATTTAGAGCAACCAATTTACCCTAAATCCATGTTTTTGGCCTTTGGGAGGAAACCGGAGAAGCCGGAGGAATCCCACGTGGACACAGGGAGAACATAAAAACTCCACCCGGATTGGGATTCACATTGGGACTCCCCAGCTCTAAGAGGCAAATGTGCTAATCACTAAGCCACTAAATCCATGTTGCTGTAATTCAGTCACAAGATTTCAAAAGCTACATACTGCTCTAAATTATGTCCGTAAATTAAATCGTGTCCAGTAAACAACTTCCTCCTCAGCCTTGCAAATCGGTTACCTAATTTTTGAATGATAGTGTCACTGGGCTCGTGACATTGAGTCCATGCTGACTCATTAAGAACCACATTACAGAAGGTAAGTCACCAGTGTGTGTTTGCCAGCTGCCAGCACTGAGGTTGATACAGCTGTTCACCATGGGTCACACAACCAAACTCCTAAAAGCTTGCCATTGTGTTTGTTCTAGTCCCAGGGGCCAAAGGTATGGTAATTAACAGCTACAAAACAGGTGATGATTCTGACTGAATCAAACACGTGCTGGTTTTCTTTTACTTTTAACAGGAATCAGCAACTAAATACTAACTGGCACTAAGCTGGATGCTTCTCTATGCACCAACAAAACCGAGATTATCCCGTAACTGTTGCAGAAAAGATGCCCTTGCAGCCTGAACAATATCCAAAACCTAATTCTGTATATAAGTCAGAAGATTAAAATAGAATTAAAGTAAATCATCTGTACCAGGCCTTGGCTTTAAAGGACCTCAAATGCATAGGTATTGGACAGTAAGAAAGAACAGTCAGCTGCCAACTCTTTCAAGACAGGTGAGGAAATGGCAGCTCATACATTTCACACGTGGAATATATGCAGGAGAGTATTAATACTCCAGGGAAATACCATAATGTAGTGTTCCGAGAGTCACCAGTTCATGTGTATTGATTGATCCGTGGCTGACTGTCTAAAACTAAACCTCATTGCTAAATCGGCAGCATTGCTGGATCCCTCCCCTAATGTCACAGATGAAAAGGCAGCTGAGGAATGCCTTACCCATAACCTCCCCCCCCTTCCCCCCCGGCCTACACACGCACACACAAACCAGGGGTCCACACGGCAGGTGGAGTATGACCAAGAACTTGTCTCCTCCAGCAATATCACCACTCTCTAAGGCTAGGCTTTTTAAATGTGGTGTGATTTTTGCCCCCTGTTCCTGCAAACCTGGCAGGGCAGGGTAGTAAATATGCACATTTGACACATTATCAAAATGACTGGAATTCCATTTCACATCCGCTGCTGTCTGGATGTTCAATGACTGTTGTGAATTCATTTGTTGTTTGCATTCTAAGTCGTATGTGTGACTTATGTGGGTATGTGGTAAGCGAATACAAAAACTTGGCCAAAAAGAATATTTTAAATTAAGTTTATTTATATCGGTCATTATACAATATAAGTTCACTTATTTATTCTATAACCCGCAGCGTAGCATACGCAGCATAATTGAGTTCTTTCCAAGTATAACGTTGCCGGTCCTATTAGTGCCTCGTCAACATAAACTGCTTCACTTACTGAGAATAATGGATAGCACGTCTCTGAAGGTATCCCGAAGTTCAAGAGCAACAGTTTTGTTGTTAAAAATTTTCCAGAAATATGTGACTGATAGAAACAAACAGTTACCTGATGCAGGAATTTGTAGAACATTGATTAAATTGTTATTTCCATGAAACATCAGGGAAAAGTCCT
>JAOUQT010000002.1:12277976-12299944 GCA_025769995.1 Xyliphius kryptos | reverse complement strand
ATGCTTTCTCGCAGTGCTCCGGTTTACATGATAGGTTAATTGGTGTCTTTAAATAGGCGGTTAGTGTGTGTGTGCGCACCCTATGATGGAATGGCGCCCTGTCTAGGGTTGGTTGTGCCCTCGTGCTCAGAGTTGCCGGGTGGGAACCGGCTTCCCCGTGACCCTAAAACTAGGAAGAAGTGGGTATAGAAAATTAATGAATATCACGTAATTTCATGTCATATGGCAGTCAACTTTCTACAATGCCCTCTTTCGCTTGTTGCCTGAAGTAATTTTCAGTCTCTCACGTCACGGATTGTTATTAGCCTATTTAGTGAGTTGAGGTATATGAAGTACTAAAGGTTTACTAAAGTAAGGTGTTAAAGGTAACATAGTTGTACGTTCATGTGATTAATGATTAAGTTCATAGTTGTTTATTGTGGTTTATGTTTGTCGTTTAGTTTTGTATGTTTCGCAGCACATTTGCTAATAGGTATTGTTTATGTAGTCATGTCTTTTGTTTACAACAAAAACATTTTAGTTACTCCATCTCCCGCTAGATCTCCGTATTACGGATCAAGGTTTGCTATCCGACACAACCCCTTTACTACACTACCTGCATGCCCACACGCGCATTCCTCTAAGCGCACGTCCCATATCTTAGTAACGCGCACTCTGTCTTTGGAATTGAGAGGAGTGTGAGAAAGGGATCAGGTTTGGGATGGTGCCCGAAGGTGTGCGTTACACCTAACGATTTTGCATGTCATCCTTGCGTAGGGGCCATGCTAATCTACTCTGTATCGTTCCAATTTTAGTATATGTGCTCCAGTTACCCATACTCCACTAATCAGAACTTACTGGAAAAACGTCTTTTAAAAAATAAATATGATATATAAATATAAATAGTCTGCAAAATGTTTTTGGCTGAAAGACCTGTAGATGTATTTATTGCATGCTGTGATGCTTTAGCAAATCCTGCTGACTATCAATCTTCTTATAACTACAGTGACATATAAATCTTCAAAAACCAGCTTTGCTTTGCATTATGACGGTTTATCAGATACAACGGTCACTCCAATCCAATATAATATAAACACATACAACGTCTCAGTTAATTCGTGATCCAGTATTGTCTAGAGGCATGCTCATTAATGTACATATCTAAGTAATTCCCAGGACATTGAATCAGAAGAACAAGGCATAAAATATCTATGCATGGTTATGGCAAGAGCTTTAGGTAATGTTCAAATCAAGCATCATAATAGAGAAAAAAGTTGCATGGTGGTTGACGCCAAGTGGGTTAAAGTTCTGAGAATTTCAGAATCTGCTGATCTCCTGGGATTATCATACACAACAGTATCTATAGTCACCTTGATGATAAGAAATATCAGAGGAGACCCTCTTACAATGTTTAAGATGACATTTAACCTAATCTCTTGCAGCCACTGGACCGGCTTATTGGATAACTACCCGAATAAGTAGATGTACAGGTATTCCTATTAAAGTGGATGTATGCTTATATGTTTCCTCAAATAACCCTCAGTATCACGACTGAAATGCAGATTGTAATGTAATTAATATGGGATGATGGTGAAATTTGTTTACACACCCTTAAGGTTACCAGTATAGATTTATTACACATTATATTAGAGTTTAATAACATTACATTAACACAAATTTCTCCACATGATAAGTCTGGTTTATAGGCTAGTTTTGCAATGATGTGTACAACAACACTTAGGTTGAAAAAATAGTTTGTGGTTATGCTCAGGAAGCCTCAGAGTGTTAAAAAAAATACTGCATTTCCTGAACTTCCTTACACCCCCAAAGCTATCAGAAATAGGACTTACTATAGAAAGAGTTAGATAGAATTCCTTACTCAGCAGTACACACGTTCACTTCCTTCAGTTAGCCATCAACATCAATTTTTAGCCGTCGCTGATCACAGAAGATGTTTGTCTCTGCTCTTACTGACATGCCTTGCATGGTTTACTGATTGAAACATCTTGACAGCAGAGAGAAAAGGTAAGACATGTCAATGATTGTTTCTCTTTGTTGCATTATAGAAAATAATGATTATTTAACATGTGTCTGATTAACTAAAGTGCATATCTACAAGGATATTCATTTCATTTGTAATATTTGGCTAGTACTCATCAAGAAAGTGGATTATTGTTTTTGTTGTTAATTTTCCAAAAAATAAAAGAGGCAATGGTGTATAAAAAATGGCCCTTGTGTGAAAGTGTGTGTGCTGTGTGTGCGCCCTACAATGGAGTGGCACTCTGTCTAGAGTTGACCTGCATTTGCACCCATATTTGCCAGGTGGGCAATGTTGCATTGCTATTACTGGCATGAATGAAAGGCAAGGATCAACATTTTTGTCATTTATTCTCTGTTTTAACTATAATAAAATGTTGATTGAGGGGAATGGTCTTTTGCAGAATGGCAGTCAAAGGGTATGAATGGTTTGAATGGGACATTTAGTGGTTTGATCCTTATGAAAATTATATAGATAATTTGTCACTCACATGACAAAAACTATAAGACTATTGCTGATGACATCATTTTTACCATTATTATCAAAACACCAATTATTTTTAAAACAATGATAAGCGCAAGAAGGTCCTAGATTTGATTTTTCCTTTCTATATGGAGATTTCTTGCTCTAAGTGCCTAGACGGAGTTTCAGGTTCTTTATGCTAGAAAAAATTGAAGGTACTAAATTCCAAATTTCCCTGGCCTGTGCAGCATGCAAGTGTGTGTGCAACATGAAGTTAAACAATCTATACAACAATTTAAAATAATCCCTTCTTTATAGGCCCAGAAACGTGCAGCATTAAAAATAATGACACTGTGCATTATGGAATCTTGTAATTTACACACAAAGAACAAGACACTTTCTATATTGTTTCTTTGCAAGTCTGTATATTCTATATGATTAGTATATAGCAGACAAAGACAGATATTTTAAAATACATGGCATTTGATGAATAACAATCATTATACAGCAGTAACCAAGAGTTCCCAATTAATACATCCATCATATGAAGCCAGTTATCATATATAAACTCTTACGCCTTGGGGCTTAGTTCTATAACATATAGGGATTTGTGACAAAAGCTTTAGAATGGTTTAAATAGTGAGCTTTAGAATTAATAGTCAGTATTGACTTGTGATCAGTTCACATATAGTTGCAGAGCTCACACTCTTACGTAGTTCCTTCCATACAATCTGAGGATACATATGTCTTGTATGTGAGCAGTAATATTGTGTATGTATTAATAATTAGTAACGATAAATATGTTTAATATTATTCTATTTTTGTTTATATTTTCCGTTTACAGATTTCATAAAGACCGATCTGGCCAGAGCCTTTGTACTGGACGAGTCTTTATATGTTGACTGTCTGTCTAGCTCCATATTTCTATACATGTTTGTAAGAACAGAACAGTAAAAAGACGTATGTATCCTCAGATTGTATGAACAGAACTACCATGCGTGTATGATCTCTGGATTCCACAAGTTATTACTGACTGTTGATTCTATAACCTCGCTAATTTTGTTAGTTAGACAATGATCAAGCAGAACTCGCTCTGAATTTTAACAGAGAAGAATGCGCGCTGGTGTCTACCTTCATTCAGAGTATAGCATCCGCAAAAACCAGGTCAGATACAAGTAGTGTTCAATTCCAGTGTGGAATACAATGGGATTTTTTAAAACCAGGCAATGCTTAGCAGACCTGATTCGAATTCTTCTACAAAAACTGCTTTTTTGTAAAGAACCTTAAGAGCGGATATACAGCAAATGTTTTATTGTTTCGTGGATCACAGAGATTTTCTGTGATTTTTATGGTTCAAAGTTAATGATGTCAGAAAAGACATATGTGTTCTGTGTTCTTGAATAGTCCTTTGGTAGCTATTTACTGCATAAGATGAGCTGCGGAGAAAGGTGAAAAAGAACACGATTCCGAAGCAAGATGTTTTGTTGAAAGACACTTGTATATTAATGACGGTCTGATATCAGTCGGAACACCGGAGGAAGCAATCGATTTGTTTTAGAAAACACAGAAATGTTGGCTGAATCAAATCTGCGTCTTCATAAAATTGCCTCAAATAAAGTTACGGTGGCATTTCCTGTTGAGGATCGTACACATACAAAGGATTTGAAAAATTTTAACCTTGATGTTGAAGGGAGGTTCCAAATTAAGACAAACCATTCATGCGTAAGGAAATTTCATTAACTGTTAATAGCCTCTACGACCCTCTATGTTTTGTTGCCCCGAACATAACGCAAGGCAAAGTCTTACTAAGAGAGTTTTCCATTGACGAAAAAGACCGCTATCCCCAGAAAAACATGAATTGTCGTGAAAAAAATTATCCGAATACCTAACTGTTAACGCCCACATAAGTTAAGAGATTGTCAGGTGAAAGAATTATGCATTTTTTACATTCATTGGGTTTAAACCAATTCGAGAATTTTTCCAGTTGGAACACACTGTGCAAAATCATAGCCAAACTTATCCATGTTGTTAAAATTTGATTCTAAAGCTCACCAATTAAACAATTCTAAAGCTTTTTCACAAATCCCTGTCATAGCATAGTTACCAATTTTACTGTTTAGAAACATGACTTAATGCACAAATATATATATATATTTATTTATAAAACTAAGCCCCAAGGCGTAACATAAACAATCCATACTTCAAAGCTTATTACGGTTAGCTATATCATTTACTTATGCCATCTGGTCAGTTTATATGAATGCTTTTATAAAACATATATCAATGTGTCTTTGAAGAGGTGTGTAAAAACTTTACACTGTGTAATTGATTAAGATTTTACTTAAAATTTATTTTACAAAATCTGTTTATATTTTTTGAATAGTTTCACTTCTAATTTTTAATATAATTTGTATATGACGTAAATTCATATGCAATCAAGGTTAAATGGAAAGATCTTATAATGTTTCCACATAGTTAAGTCCTCTTAGACATGTATTATTCACTTAGTCACTCAGAGTGAACTAAGGATGGAAACTCTTAAAACCGCAAAACCACGCGAGCCATTTGACACTAAAACATTTGATCTGGTTCGAAGATCAGCTTAGTTACATTACAATACATTTAGCCCGTATACATTTTGCTCGTATTGTAACTATGCCTTAAGTTTGTCATAGTACAACTGGAAATTGTTGTAATCCTGGTTGTTGAAGTTTACTAATGGTTGTTGAAGTTTACTAATGGTGGATGACTAACCAATACTTTCATATACTTTCATATGCCCTCCAGCAGTTAAAATTAGTTTGCCAAATTTTTGCAAATAGTACAATATTTAAAACTCAATTTGTATAAGAATTGAGAATACATGAATTTTAAATGAAAAATATGAACCATTATGTACAATGCTAATAATATTCCTCTTTAAAATATAGTATATTCTTCCATACAGGCCTGTAATTTAGGCATTGGCAATAAAATGGTTAAGGAAATTCCAACTAAACTTGTCAGGTTTCCAAATGTTTATTTTGATCTCAGAATTAATACCAAAAGTCAATACAAACCCAAATCCAATAAAGTTGGGACAAAGAATAAATGGTAAATAAAAATGGAATTCAATGATGTGGAAATTCTATATTTTATACAGACTAGAACATAGATGACACATTAAATCTTTAAACTGAGAAAATGTATCATTTAAAAAGAAATATTAGATGAATTTAAATTTTTTGACAACAACATCTCAAAAAAGTTGGACAAATGCCATATTTACCACTGTGAGACATTCCCTTTTCTCTTTACAACAGTCTGTAAACATCTGGGGAATGAAGAGACAAGTTGCTCTAGTTAAGGGATAGGAATTTTAACCCATTCTTGTCTAATGTAGGATTCTAGTTGTTCATTTGTCTTAGGTCTTTTGTCATATCTTCCATTTTATGATGCGGCCATTATCTAGACTGCAGGCCAGCCAGTTCAGTACCCGGGTTATCCGTCTACACAGCGGTGATGCTTTAATTGATGAAGTATGTGGTTTGGCAATGTCATGTTGGGAAATGCAAGGTCTTCCCTGAAAGAGACGTTATCTATATAGGAGCATATGTTGCTCTAGAATCTGGATATACCATTTAGCATTGATGGTGTCCTTCCAGATGTGTAAGCTGCCCACTAATGCAACCCCGCACTAATGCAACCTCATACCATCAGAGATGCAGGCTTCTGAACTGAGCTCTGATAGCAATTTGGGTTGTCCTTATCCTCTTTAGTCCGAATGTCACGACATCCCTGATTTCATTTTAAATGAGCCATGGCCCAGTGAAGACATGGCTTCTTCTTTGAACTATAGAGTTTAAGCTGGCAACGGCGGATGGCACGCTGAATTGTGGTAACAGATAATGTTTCCTAGAAATATTCATGGGCCCATTTTGTGATTTCCAACACAGAAGCATGCCTGTATGTGATGCAGGGCTGTCTAAGAGCCCGAAGATCATGGGCACCCAGTATAGTTTTCCGCCACCGACCCTTGCATACAGAGATTCTTCCAGATTGCCAATCGGTCATCCAGCTGTTCCATTTTTGTACCTTTAACTTTTACCCAACTTTTTTGAGATGTGTTGCTGTCAAGAAATTTCAAATGAGCCAACATATGGCATGTAATTTTAAAATGTCTCACATTTGACATTTGATGTGTTGTCTATGTTCTATTGTGAATACAAAATCAGTTTTTGACATTTGTAAACATTGCATTCTTTTTTATTTAGAGTTTGTACGTTGTCCCAAGATTTTGGAATCAGGTTTGTACCTTTTTATGGTAACCTTCTTGAATTTATCTACAGGTTTATGGCAAATCATTAGACATATTTAAAGACTTGTTGTAAATAAATAGTAATAAACTAGATGTCAATAGTAATAAATTAATGTCTATAGTTTTACAGTGAATTGTCGACAATCTGCCATAGTTCTTATGAAGATGCTAAAATCTAAAATGGCAAAAGCCATAAAATACACATTAATAAATATTGTTTCAAAATAGGGTGCCTAAATCATCTGCAGACTACTTTATATGTATAATAAAATAAAAATGAAATTATAATAACTATTTTAGACTCCGGCATACGACAGGCATTCTTACACACTCTTTGTGGGTGTGAGAGGAAGTCTCTGACTAAGTCAAGGTGGTGTTATGTTAAAGGTGTTAAAAATAACACATGCACATTTTTTTCATGTGGAAAAATCTGATTTTTTAGTCTTTATATCTTATTGTGAAGAATGAAAGTAACTGCTGTGATGGCTATTGTTTAATCGACCACTTTGTAAATTAGGCACTCGGCTCTCATATAATAATGGTCATTAGTCCCTGTCATCGTCAATACATTCATAATCAGTCGCTTACACCAATTTTATGTCGTGGTCTGCCATAGACATACACACACATGTTTAGGCCAAGAAATAAAAGATTTACAGTTACAGGATGGATGAAATGTAATTGCTGAATTATTTTTAATGCTTATTGTTCATGTTTTGTTAATTTATTTAATATCATTTCAAGCTTTAATGTATATTTCATGACAGAAACAAGGTCACAAGATTATATTCATACACAAGTTTACATTTACAGTATATTATACAAGTTTGCCAACTCGCATAGCATGCATGTTTTTGGATTATGGGAAAGAACTGGTGTATGCGGAGGAAACCAACACAGACATGAATTTAGCTGTATTACAAAACTATTTAGTTAACTATTTGGGGAGAGAAAGTGCTCAAATTAGTGAGTTGCATAAATGTTTCTTGGCTCAGTTTTGACATTAACTGAATACTTTATAAGATGAAGTTTCATCTAGGGAAAAAAAAAACTAGTAAGATTTTAGAAAAAAAAACTAAAAGATTAACACTGAGAATACTGTGGATTGGTTCGGTATACCCATTATTAGCCAGATATCCCTAATACAGTCAGTCTTCAGTGTACAGAAGTGTTTTACTTACACATAGTGCAATTATTCCTGCTTGGAATTTGACTCTGACTGTAAGGAATCATAGCGAAAGGGAGATAGGAAGACATGCTGGTTTTAAAAAATCTAATTTAGCAAAGAGTCCAAAAGAATATCCAACTTTCAGGCTAATAGCTTAAGCAACGAGCAATGTAAGGCCAAAGAAAAAAGTCAGAAATTTTAAGTTCTCAATTTTAAAGGGCAAACGCTAGGAAATATATTAGCCTAAAAATAATGTTTAAGGCTTATACAGCAAGAGGTGTGCTAGTGGCAGCAGTTCTTAAACATCTGCAACAGAGGGCACAAATAAACAACAGGTGAGACACAGTAAACACACACTAGAACACAGTAGACTTAGAATGGGTTGGATAATGAGCAGTATGCATCATCTCAGCTATATTGAATCCTGATGTTACCTTCTGCTAGCTTAAGGGTGACTGCTGGGTTGATATCATTGACTTTGCACGTATCATCTCTCTGTATAGAGTTCATTTATGTCAAATGAAAAGGTTTTGCTCATATTCTGATATTTACATATCTGTTCTTACTGACATGAACATCTTGTAACATTTCAGAAGTTTTCTCTTTCCATAGGGAATGATGCATCTATTCAACTGAAGCATTTCTACATTCAGCATTGATGCAGCACAAACCTGAAGAAATGATAATATTTATCATCTTGCATAAAATCAGTGCATTTAAAATACATCAGTAAATTCACTCTGTTAGTGAATAATAAAATTAAAATTAAGTCAACAATCAACTTTATTTTCCAGTATGACAGAAAAACTATATGAGATTAATGATCTAACTCATGACGGTAGCAATATAATTGTCACAAGACCTGGTTATGCTGTACATAGTACAACCTCATTACAACCAGTGTCTCCACATGAAAATCAAAAGTGTATGCCATTTCCTACCAGTTCACAAAATGAGATTTCTCCACTACTTAACATACCACATGATGAAGTAGCCTGGGAATATAAGCAAACTCAGAAATCTGCATATTCCACAGTAGATTCTCATGGTGTCTACCCCTTCAGTGTTGCTGAGGCTTTACATGGGCTGGATTCCTTTTCAAAAGCATTTTCTATAAAAAAACAAAATACTGTTTTTGGTAGCAGTGTAGGTGAGAAGAGTTTAGATGACACTCAACTCTCAGGAATTATGCTGTCACCTTCATTTAGGTCAGATACAGATAGTCATAAACAGCAGTGCTATAAACAGTTAATGAATCATCCCAGAGAAAGACAAAATATGGCTCATAATCCCTACCAAAGCCACCAGGAATATTACGGGTATCAAAATTACAAACCACAGCCAAAAAAGAACAATTTAGAGACAGTATACAAGGTACCATCTCAGAGCCAGAATTATATCCATCAGCAACATCTAGCATCTTATACATTAGGCCAGCAAAAACAGCAAATACCACCTGATCTTCAGGAGAACCATGAGTCCACTTCCTCAGCAATATATAGCTATGCTGAGGACTATAAATCATTGGAGCAAGCCACATTCCAGACTAATCTACACACCCCCTATTTTCAGGAATCACAAAATTGTCTGTCACGTTCTCGTCAGAATGATGTCTACCAGCACGAGCAGTCTAATGAGCTAAATCCTTCAAGTGAAGATCACGTGGGATCAATTGATTGTATGCAAGGATTTTCCAATCTTAAAGAGGAGGTTTATGTCGATTTAAACTTCCACCACAAACATGAGGATTTCTATAGTTCCCATTATCAGAGTGTGGGATCAGGGGTTAATCAAACGTCTGAGTCTCCAGCTCTAATAGGAGGAATACTTCATCATCTTAACTCTTACAGACCACAGGTAATGCTTAAGAAATTTTTTTTATATAGTTCTGTTTAAATGTAATCAAATGTTTACCATTGTCATCCTTCCTTTCATTAAGATGTGCTCATCAGATATTCAAGAGGAACATATTTTGCCCTGCTACAGGTTAGACATACATAACATAAAGGATATACCCGATTCAAAAAAAGTTGGGACAAAGTACAAACTGTAAATAGAAATGCAATAATTTATAAATCTCAAAAACTGATATTGTACACAGACAATAGAAGATAGAACATATATAATTTCAAAAGTGAGATATTTTGAAATCTCATGCCAAATATTGGCTCATTTTAAATTACATGACAGCAACACATCTCAAAAATGTTGGGACAGGACAATAAGAGGCTGGAGAAATTAAAGGTAAGAACAATTGCAACTCATTAGGTCAATTGGCAATAGTTCATTAACATGACTGATATAAAAAGAGCATCTTGGAGTGGCAACGACTCTCATAAGTAAAGATGGGAGAAGAATCACCAATCCCCCTAATTCTGTGCAAATAGTGAAGCGATGTCAGAAAGGGGGTTGACAGTGTAAAATTGCAAAGAGCTTGAACATATCATTATCTACAGTGCATAATATCATCAAAAAATTCAGACAATCTGGAAGAATCTCTGTGCATAAGGGTCAAGACCGGAAAACCATACTGGGTGCCCGTGATATTCACACCCTTAGACGGCACTGCATCACATACAGCCATGCTTCTTTATTGGAAATCACAAAATGGGAATATTTACAGAGAACATTATCTGTGACACTATTTACCAAACCATCCGCCATTGCCAGCTAAACAGTATAGTTCAAAGAAGAAGCCATATCTAAAAAAGGTCCAGAAGCGCAGACGTCTTCTCTGGGCCAGGGCTTATTTAAAATGGATTGTGGCAAAGTGGAAAACTGTTCTGTGGTCAGACAACCCAAATTTTTATGCTCTTTATGGAAATCAGGGATGCCATGTCATTAGGACTAAGGAGGAGAAGGACGATCTTCAATAGAAATATGAGTCCACTTCCTTACCAATATAATATATAGCTAAGCTGAAGACTATAAATCATTGGAGCAAGCCACATACCAGGCTAGTCTACACACTCCCTATTTTCTAAGGACTAAGGAGGAGAAGGACGACCCAAGTTGTTATCAGCGCTCAGCTCAAAAGCCTGCATCTCTGATAGTATGGAGTTGCATGAGTGTGTGTGGCATGGGCAGCTTACACATCTGGTAGGACACCATCAATGCTGAAAGGTATATCCAGGTTCTAGAGCAACCTAACATGACAATGCCAAACCAAATACCACATTAATTAAAGCATCATGGCTGCGTAGGGGAAGGGTCCAGGGTCTGAACTTTTACCCATAAAAAAATTTGGTGAAGACAGTTGAGAGACTAGACTCCTACATTTCTATCCCTCAACTTGAGCAGCTTGTCTCCTCATTTCCCAGCCGTTTATAGACTGCTGTGAAGAGAACAAGGAAAGTCTCACAGTGGTAAACATCGCTTTGTTCCAACTTTTTTGAGATGTATTGTAGTCACAAAAAATCACATAATGTTTCCCTTTAAATGATGATACAACTTGTACATTGTGAAATAATTTTACAATGTATGTCTTGATTGGAGCTTATTTTTTGCTGTATGTATGATAGGCCAGAGGCACTAAAGGCTGAAGGGGCAAAAACAACACTGAAATGCATTTTATGCCATCGGGAGTTTAAAAGTTTGCCGGCTCTTAATGGTCACATGCGTTCCCATGGAGGATTCAGGACACATCCCACAACATTCAAATATGTAAGACGTTAACACTCGATTATCTCGAGACATCTTTTCAAGCTTGTTCTTCAGAATTCAGTAAATTTCATCAGAAAAGATGGCCAAAAACATGGAAATGTGCAGTCAACTTCTCCAGTTCTCACACAGTATAACTAAAATTATACAGTTGCAAATCCTCATTGTATCATAGCCACCATAGTTACACTGTTGGCTCTGGATCTGTTATGGCTTTTCAGAACTACTGAACCATGTGAATCGTTTTGTGTTGTCTATATTCCCAGGATAAATGTTAAAATGTTAGATCTCCTATCGTATATATCATCCCTATTTGTTTCATTACAGACTGATGAACAAATTCAGATACAAAAAGAAGTAACTCCAGTTAACCCAATGGTGTTTCCTGTGTCTGTTCCTGTAAAGGATTACTCCTTTTCCTCTGGTTTTCCAAATAACCACCTGAGACATAATGATTTATATGAGAGTCATCCACGAAAACAAAACATTCTCCACACTTCATCTGTGAGTTTCATTACACCCAATAATGGGCCTCATTTATCAATCTTTAAGTATAATAACATATAGATGTTTTAATAAGCACAATTGTATAAAACATTTAAGTCATATTTACAGAAGTTTAATAAATGCTGGTTTTATTTATATGTGTGTAATAAAATGCAGTACCTTATACATTTCTGGCTATCGGAACTTCAACAAAGATCCATGAAAAGGCAAATTAACTGAGCAATAAGCACAAAATGTCAAATAAACAACCAAACTAAAACATTCTCTGTAGCCAGTTTAAATCATTTTGTCCTCGTGTACGAAAAGAAAAAAAAAAATTAAGACACCACAACATACTATGAAGAGATTTTATTAATATTAATAATTATAATAATAATTGATATTGATTTCTGTAGGGAAATAATTCTCTTAATTTAAGCAAATTTTAGGGGTTCACAAAGCACACATAAATACCCAAAGCAGTGACCGTTCCTTTGGGTATTAGATGCTTTAGCCGTGAACCTTACTTGCCTGGTGCACACTGACCTAATAGCCACGGCTGCACAGTATAAATGAGGTCAAAAGAAAATAGACTGTGCTAATGATTGAGTCATTAAGTTTTTTGTGCTAACTTTAAGTAATATTACATTCCCATTCTCTGTGCCTCAGCTTTTTGCTAACTATGAGTAATATTACATTGTCATTCTCTGTGCCTCAGCTTTTTTTTCAGAACATATTGTTAATTTAAGACATTTTATAAATGGAAACATTCCAGGTTAAGAAATCAGTAAGAGATGGAGAATCTGCAGCAAAACAAGGGAAAAAGCGATATCGTCACTGCCTGGTGCCACTTGTAATTTCCCCACATTCTGTTGGTCTCGAGTCCAGAGGGCCTGTGCTCTTCCAGAGCCAGCTGCGTTCACCAGGCAGCTGTGGAGATGACATTCCATACACTCCTCCACCGATGCTAAGCCCTGTACGCCCAGGCTCTGGCCTTTTCACTTATGTTAATGTAGGGCACCCAGGCACTGGAGCACAGAATGTTCTGCGAGGTCGCTTGTACAAGGACAGTAAGTGTCCATTTTTTGAATTGGATTATGAATTGTGTGACACACAAAAGAAAGATATGTACAGTTATATTTAATCTTTTTGTGTCATAGGTGACAAACATGAATGCAATTTGATAATGGGCCCAAGGGACAAATCAAATAGCATTAAACCGTAAGTAAATAAATATACTAATAATACTACTAATAATAATAATAATAGGTATTTATTTCTGCAAACTATTATCATTTTTTTACAAATTTTTCTTATTTTACAGCCGTATCAACATTGGTTGCAATTTTCAAGCAGTTATTCCAGATATTAAGAATCGCTCTAATGTGGCAGAGGACATCCACAAGGCTATTCTTCTGTGGACACCATGTTATTTGGATTCCCCTGAGAAGCAGCAGAGAGGTAGCCTCAATTAACAATTAATTTAAATAGCAATGAAGAAAAGAATTCTTAACTGAGCATATTATTAATCTAAGAATATTGCTAATACATGACAAACTCTTCTAATGGCCATTCTGAATTCTTGCCTGATCCAAGTCGATGATCTTCTAAAGATGGCGTGTTCTAGTGTGCTTCCAGGAGGAGGAACAAACACAGAATACACTCTTCATTGTCTTTTTCAGTGTAATGGGGATATCATGGTAAGAATATATAATTAACTTGCAAACAATTTTTTCATGAGTAGCATTAATAATTGTTGCTATTTTGCATGTGGTTTTTAAATATATTTTCAGACAACCCTGGATAAACTACTCTCTCTGACAGCACTGAAACATGTATCCTGGATTCACACAAATTATCATTATGCTGGTATCTGACTGTCATAGTCATAGTAATTTTCTTCAGATTTATCTTGATAATGCTTAATTATACTTTTTTGACCATTTTGTTTCTCTTTCTACTATACACCTAGGATCAGATAAATGGAATCTTCAAGAAAAGCGACAATTGAACAAGGCCCTAGTAATATACAATAAAGATTTTCACCTAATTCAGAAAATGGTATATAATCTACGATATAAAATACAAGATGCAAAATATTTACACGTCTTTCATTGTAGAGACTATAGTGATGTGGAAACATTTGATTCTGTGTTAGGTGAAGACAAAGTCAGTTGCTCAATGTGTTGAGTATTACTACACATGGAAGGAGAAGCTTCGACTGGGCCGGAGATTTAGCACAGGACTAATAACTGAAGGCCAAGCAAAAGAGGTGAGATTTTGTAATCTATAGCTTTCTACAGTATAATTCTAATGCTTAGCGCATTGTTTATTAAATGCTCTTGAATGCAAAAATTCAGGTGTAGATTTAAAAGAAGAAATATTGTTAAAAATATCTTTTTTAAATGTAACTGAGACAAATGTTTCATGGACTGAAGCTAGGAATGTGTCCCAGTAATCTTACTTTTGTGTTGGAACATAGTATTAGGTTAATACTTTACTACTTTTACTGTTATTCAGAGGCTAGATCTTAATAAACATTACGTATGATAACGTCCCATATGATTATGTAGAATAGGGTTCACTTAAAGAAAAGCAACAACAGACAATCTGCACATGAAGCAAATTACATAATGGCAGTGCTGGAATTTTCAAACCCGTCTGACAATTGACATTAGTGATGAATTTATTTGAGAAGTACCCAGATCTGGGCATGTAAGTTCATCTGAACATTAAATATGATTTTAATGATAATGTCACATGTAGACCTGATCTGCTTTTACAGCAACGGTTACTGGGCTTTGAATTGTTTCCTGTTAGAAACTGAAACTTATCTGTTGAATTTTTTGCACTGGTCTTTAATTGCTGTTCTACATTCTAAATTAGATTTGTATTAGTTGCCTTACTATATAATGTTTATTTCTTGTTTTATTTTTAACAGATGTTTAAAATGACTGAATGGAACCAAAGTAATATAGTAATAAAACATAACAGACCCATATCAGCTCAGCATTTTTCTCCCAACTCTGTAAAAAACTTGCCTTCAAACAGTTCAACAGCAGGAGACACTGATTCAAATCTCACCTTCCCCTGTACGGAATGTGGAAAGTAAGATAAAGACTTGGAAATAGTAAAAAATAACAGTTAGTTATGCTCTGTATTATTTATATTTATGACACAGTGGTTTACATATTGGTCTGCAGAATGAAATGGTATTTCTTTTTTACCTGTTGTCACAGAGTATTTCTTAAGGTGAAAAGTCGCAATGCTCACATGAAAACCCATCGCCAGTTAGATGAGCCACAGTTCTGGCAGCTTCATAGCCTTCCTGGAGAAGAAAACAAGACCGAGACACATGCCAGCCATAGTGAGGGACTACTACCTCTAACTCCTCATTCTGTATCTTTCAGCAATAATGGAGAGATAAAAGCATTATACGTTAACAATGCAGAAACACTGCAACAAGCAGATGGTCTCTTACACACACCGAATCTTAAAGAGAGAAATGATGACCTTTTTGAACTGGACCAAACTAATTTAAACGAATAAATAAGACAAGTGTAAAAATTCAGGCCAAAATACCATGGTTCATGGTGGACTTTGAAAAAGCTGAATCTTATAAAACATTATGCTTATTAATAGTGAGATATTGGTGTACATAAACAAAATTAGTTGAGTTCTTACAATATATGTGCTAACCTATAGATGCAATATAGATAAAATTTGCCCAACGTGACGACAAGCATGTTGACAGGACAATCTCTGAACACATTATTTAGGTGATATACAATAATTACATTTTATGGTCAAAATATAGTATATACGCCTAAAAACAGCAACCACAGAATAACATGAAGCACTTAGTTTTTTATTTGTACAATGCTTCTGTCCACAAAGCGCAATGTTGAAAAGCCAGCATCTCTGATGGTATGGGGATGTATTAGTGCACATCTAACGCGCACCCACGGGCGCCATCCTAAACCAGATCGCTCATGCTTACTCCTCTTCAATCAGGAGACGGAGTGCGAGTAAAAACAGATCTATGGGACGCCCCCTGGGGGGAATGCTGGTAGTGGTTTGTGCTGGCGCCATAGGACAACATGGGAGTGACAGGAACTGAGACTTTATTTTTACTATGAATTAAAGTCATGCCTACAAAAACATGGAAAACAAAACCTATCAGCAAATGTGCTGCGAAACATAAACAGATTTAAACGACAAAAATAATCCACAATAAACAACGATGAACCTGAACATTAATGACATGAACGTATTACCGTGATACCTTTAACACCATCCGACATTAACCTTAAACCTTATCAGCATAACCCTTCAGTATCATTATGTAAAGCTTTTACAGGAGATTTAAATTGAACACTTGTAATTCCCTCCAAAACCTTCTGTCTGACTTCTTGCGGTCAGGTCGTGACACTGTGGTGATTAACTCTAGTTTACTCACCAATCAATAGTTGTATTGACTTCTGCAGTTTGTAAATTTGTAAATTTATATATACATTGTTTTAATTATCTACTGAAATAAATTACTTTATGAATTCTGTACAATGTGAGTTTTTATTTTTGTGTTCATCAAAACTTATGTATAATAATAGAAAGGTTGGACATTTTTAAACTTCTGTCTATAAAATTCTCTCAAATTAGCAGCTCTGAGGTATATGTGAGGTAAGTGGTCATGAGACTGTGTAGGACACTGCACATACGATGACTTTTCTTATGATACTAGATACTACATACAAAAGGCATTATATACTAATGTAGTATTCAGTATGCAGTATAGTATGCCATTACGAATACTGTATAGTAGCATGCAATTACGAATACTGCCCAACCATATTACCAGCCTTAGACAGAAGACGCCACACCATGTGACTTGGGACATTTTGGGCTCGAAAAGTGTGCTAGAGATTATGATTGCTAGGTGTCCCAGTGCTGTCTGGGTTTTTAGTAGCGTGTCCAGGAAAATGTACTCTATCTCTAATTACCCAATTATTAAAATAATAATAATAATAAAAATTTCTCCCAACTAGGTATTACATGGTATAGCATGCTAGATTCGCATGCTTACTAATACGGAAACGTACAATTTCGTACGCAGCCTAATTTGCACAGTCATGGTTGCACCTAAATAGTCAGTCATATTATCGTTGGCATTTTTGGGATTATTGAACGTACAGAAGGCAAAGTTATCACACGAATACTATAATTATCGTGCATCTGGCAACACAGACAACATCTGGCAACATCTAAGGCCTTCGAACTTTTACCCCCACTGGGGGCGAACTGTCATTTCAGAGTGACCCTATCCCCCTCCCAACACCTTACCCTGTGGCATGTCCAGTCTATTAATGTGTCATTTCAATGTGCTGTTTTCTTGTGCTGGCGTATTTTTTCCCACTGCTTCTTACAGTTACCCCTCAGGAATTGTGGTATATCCCCACCGTGTATGTTATTTTTCTATGTTCTGTTCTAAGAAGAGAAAGAGAGGAAAGAGCCTGGTGTTTGTTTTTGTCCTTTTCGTTTCTATGTCTTTGTCATTTTTTGTGGGTCTAAGAGGAACGCATTTCATTCTGAATATGTCTTGTACATATTGCAGATATGACAAATAAAGCTATATTGATTGATTGATTGATTGTTGATTGACAGCATTGCCATACTGCACAAACACTGCACATAAAAGTATAGCCTTTATACAGTAGTTCAATTCACGTAAGCTTTAAGGTCTATGAAGGAGTTTGTAAAATTGCCCATTAGGGTGGATCACAAAGTGTCATCATAATGTACATTACACACTTTACTAATTAAAACAGCTACATTGCAAGTCAACCAAACACATGTTCTCTTAAATTTGGTGAATTCTTTTACACACTTACTTGCTGTTCTTCATATTTTTCCATTCCACCTGGGGCAGCCACAGTGAGTTAATGAAGAACTCACACATTTTATGCAGAATGTTCATCCTGGCACAACCTTCACCTTTTATCCGGGCTAGGCACCGGACAATTTACTTTACAATTTACACACACCATTTCAAGGGAGAGGTTACACCACCACCACTGCTATATATGACCAGAATTGAGGCTGAAGAGAAAAATTTCACATGTTGCCAATTTCACAGAAATTGTCAATGAAGATGACAGAGTTGACATCCTTGTGAATTTTTCGTTTGTTTTAAATTTTAAAAGAAACGGAGGATGTGCATTTTTTATGCAAAATGTTAGAGAGAAAAAAAGAAGAATAGTGTGTGCAGTGAACAGATTTAGATTCATGCATGTATATTAGGGCAACATGGAACATGAAAATCACATGAGACTAATTTATTTTATAATATATACAACATTTCTAAAGACTTAGCAGGTATTACTATAGATATTTAGTTCTTTTTTATTTTAAGTTAACTTAATTATGTGTAAGCTTCATTTATTTTTTATTGAAAGAGTAAAGTGTAGACTGCTCTATGTTTATAAAGGTGCACATTTTGTTGCATACTGTATTTGATAAATAATGCTCCATTTTATACTCTCTTGGCTAGTCATATTTTATTAAATATTGCTCTCGGAAGTGCTTAGGAAGTCAAATCGAGTGAAGAGTAAGGATGGTTAGATGTTTGTTGGATGGTGAAACTTTCATGCAACTTGTTGCATGTAGCATAATTTCTGTGCAACTTGACATTGCGCATTACAAAACGTAAAGTGCAATTTAATTTAAGATATTTTCCAAGCAAACAGAATTTACTGGAATGTTGAACTGTGTGCCGCCTGCTTTAAAAGAAATAATGGTGCTAGTTCTGTTGTGGTATAGGGGCAGAAAATGTTGAACAGCCATGACTACAAGACAATTTCCCAATGCTAGATAAGAATATCTTAAGATACAGCAGTCTGTCTAAAACTAAATTAAAAAAGAATAACTAAACAATATATTAAATATTTCAAGAGAATTAAAACAAATATTCCTCTGCATAAGAGATCTGATTTGCATAAGATATCTGATATATATCTGATATTGCACAAGATATCTGATTTGCATAAGATATCTGATATATATCTGATATTGCATAAGATATCTGTGGCAGTCGTAGGCTTGTGGTTAAGGAACCAGCCTTGTGACCGGAAGGTCTCAGGTTAAATGCAGAGGACCAATTCTGCTGTGTGCGAACATAGTGGCAAAAATATATCACTTTCATTTGGAGGTATGAAATTAGTTTTCCTTCCTGAGAAAAGAGGGCTTTTCTAGCTACATGCTGAAATTGACTTTGAGGAATAAATTTTTGATAATTGGAGTCACAATTGGCAGGTCAGAGTAAAACAAGATTTTTGTACAGGGAGAAACGCGATCATGACAGAATTCTTGTTTGTCTGACAATGCATGAATGAGGCCTTCAGTATAGTAAAGCTTTGGAATGTCTTTAAAATATAATCTGAAATTGCACTAGATGTAGCATGTTGCCAGTTAGATTTTGGGTATAAAATGAACTTGGGCCAGGCTAAAACCTTAAACCATTATTTGTCTGGCTCGATACGAATTATGCCACCAGTATGCTTCTGAATAAAAATAGGTTTTCCTTGGAAATTCATTCTAAATACTGTAGTAAGTATGCATCCCAGATTTTTTCCATACAGTCTAAATATATTACAAAGTAAAAATGTAATTATATTTAAATCACATTGACAATATCACAATGAGAATGAGGGGGGGGGGGTATTTTCACGTTTTCATTTAGTTCATTTATGCCTGTAAAATATAGAGTGTGTAGCAAATATCCACTGTGAACACTCCCTTTATGAATAAAGAATCAACATCAGCCGCCGAATAAGAAGCTGCGACTAAGTAACAAAACGAATCGGAAGCCGCGAATAAGTAACCAACTTCAGCCTCGATGCTCCTGGACTGTTCGTTTAAAAAAAAAATCATTGTCAGAAGTGGGATTCGAACCCACGCCTCCAGAGGAGACTGCGACCTGAACGCAGCGCCTTAGACCGCTCGGCCATCCTGACATGGTATGAACACTCATATTGGTGCGTTTATATTAAGCATATAAATTAAGTCTGAGTATTTATAGTTGTATTAGCTTCCATGCTGACTTAGCTGCTTAGAAAGCGTTTCTGAGTATACCGTAAGTCACCCTTATACGGTAAATGTATAAGGTATGGTGTGTTCTGTACATTAAACCCACGTTACATATACAAAGCGAAATACATCTTCAGAAACGTGTTAAGGTGAGATCGCGCTGCATCCTCGTAGCTAGCTTAGCCGCTATACATGACAATCAAGCAACTTTTATTAAAACCCATAATGTATGTATTATTGTAACGTATAGGGTAATCAAAGCGGGGTAAATAAGCTAGGTAGCAACTTCGAAGCTAGCAGAAAGGTGTATTTTATAATAAACGGTGTTATAGTGCATATGTTAATAACTTGCATGTTACAGGACGATAATTTCGAAATGTTATTTTGTCAAAATATGGTTTGTGATTATAGTCAAGTGAATCGTCATTTTGGAAAATCCGGTTAAGAGAGCAACTGTTTGGTTGTTGCTGCTCCTCTATTATAGCTATTACGGCAAGATTGATACACTGGGTCAAAGGTACAAAATTGATGTCTCTAACTATTTTCTTTGGATAAATAGATTAAAAAACAAAGTGTATTTATTTAATGATGCAAATACTGAAAATATTTGACCGTTCAGCATTTGAAAAAATAAGGATGTACCAGCGAGTCGCATGCATTACGCCGGATACACTTCCTGATGCAACTTTCACGCTTTTGCGCTTAGTACCGGACAATTTGGCATAATTTCATGAAATTCGGTGTTAAATTAAATAGCTGACAATGGATGCTTGTACAGAATAGTGATGGGACGAACAACACTGGTGCGTCAGCACTGTGCCGAGCGCACAATAGTGAAACCCCGTATTGGTGCGTTGTATGCTATAAAACTCATGTGACTGATACAGGAAGTGTGTGGTTTGGATGTACTGCGCCAAATTGATTATAAAGAAACAAACTGTATCGGCATGTTGTGGATTTGTTGGATAGGGTTTTGCTGTTTAATTTTTCCATACACACGTTAAACATTTAAACCAGGAATTTTATTATACATATTCGCTATATTTTACAGAATTAGTTTAACATTTAAACAAAAATATTTTAAACAAACTTCAAATTCTTATCATGAACAACTTAACTCAATGGCGGTTAAATATTTCACATGTAGATGTGTTTGCAGGATGCTTTTCCATCTTATTTTCATTTTGTTTACCGGCAATGATTTTATAACTACTGTAGAGGTCACTATTGAGTGACCAATACAGTTTGTGTAGTGTGGCAATACATTCCTTGAAAGTGATAAATTTTTGCCACTATGTTTGCACACATTTAACCCATCCGTGCAGTGAAGCACACAAATACACACACAGGTGCAGTGAGCAGCTAGCACAGCAAGGTGCCTTGCTCAAGGGCACTTCAGCCATGACTTGTCGGTCCTTAGAATCAAACCAGGGACCTTCCGGTCGCAAGGCTGGTTCCTTAACCACAAGCCTACGACTGCCTATGATCCCATCACTAGTACAGAATGACCATGACTATATCTGTCAGTGTTCATCAGATTTTACTGTACACTTTTTGAGACAATTCATTAAAGGTTGAGTGGCTGGTGAGTGTACATCACCAGTGTGGACTTGTAAGATAATACATTTCGTGCTAAGCTCTTGTTGACGTCAAGGAATGGCATTTAGTACGTTATTACAAATTTTTATTTAAAATTCTTTAATACAAAGTACACAAGTATGAACTTTGAATTGAAAAACACTTTGAATTGAAAAACACTCAAATAACAAGCTTGATTAAAACGTTTCAGTTTTAAA
>JAOUQT010000002.1:12248013-12261799 GCA_025769995.1 Xyliphius kryptos | reverse complement strand
CCCCCTTACTTTTACGCCAGAAGTTCAGTGAGGATCTCTGAATGATCCAATGTTGACCTCAACGACTGGTGATGATAAATAGGATCCACCTGTGTGTAATCAAGTCTCCATTTAAATGCACCTGCTCTGTGATTGTCTCAGAGTTCTGTTTAAAGTGCAGAAAGCATCATGAAGACCAAGGAACACATCAGGCAGGTCCGAGATACTGTTGTGGAGAAGTTTAAAGCTGGATTTGGATACCAAGTTTTAAACATCTGAAGGCGCACTGTGCAAGCTATCATCTTGAAATGGAAGTCGTATCAGATCACTGCAAATCTACCAAGACCCAACCGTCCATTTAAACCTTCAGCTCAGAAAAGGAGAAGACTGATCAGAGATGCAATCAAGAGACCCATGATCACTCTGGATAAACTGCAGATATCTACAACTAAGATGGGGGACTCTTTTCATAGGACAACAATCAGTCGTACACTGCACAAATCTGGCCTTTATGTAAGAGTGGCAAGAAGAAATTCTCAAAGATATCCATAAAAAGTCTTGTTTAAAATTTGCCACAAACCACCTGGGAGACATGTGGAAAAAGAAAATGTAACTTTTTGGCTATAATGCAAAACATTATGTTTGGCGTAAGAAAGCAACACAGCTCATCACCCTGAACACACCATCCCCACTGTCAAAAATGATGGTGGCAGCATCATGGTTTGGGCCTGCTTTTCTTCAGCAAAGACAGGGAAGATGGTTTAAATTGATGGACCGATCTGGAAGAAAACCTGTTGGATTCTGCAAAAGACCCGAAACTGGGATGGAGATTTATCTTCCAACAAGACAATGATCCAAAATATAAATGAAAATCTACAATGCGTAAAATGGCCACGTCGAAGTTCAGACCTGAATCCAATCGAGAATCTGTGGAAAGAGCAGAAACTGCTGTTCACAAACGCTCTCCATCCAACCTCACTGAGCTCAAGCTGTTTTGCAAGGAAGAATGGGCAAAAATTTCAGCCTCTCCATGTGTAAACCGGTTAGACATACTCCAAGCGACTTGCAGCTGTAATCGCAACAAAAGGTGGCGCTACAAAAGCACGGCCCATTTTTCAGTTTTTTTATTTCTAAAAAAAAATTTAAAATATCCAATACATTTCGTTGCACTTTTCGATTGTGTCTCACTTGTTGATTCTTCACAAAGACAATATTTATGTGTCAAACCTCAAATGTGTGTAAAAGTTCAAGGGTGCCGGATACTTTTGCAAGGCACTTTATCTAATGCTGGGCACAATGAGGGATATGAATAAGAGTAATACAGTTTAAGCATGGAATGTGTATGAAATGACATGGGAGTTTGATTCATGATGATGAGTGGGGTTCAACCAGCGATGAGCACGTGACCAAAAAAATAGTTAAGTATTGTATGAATGGGAGCAATATGAGATGTTTATATGATGTGTGAAAATGTATTGTCAATAACTTATAAACGCCATTCACACAGTGAAACCTGGTGGGGGTAGTATCATCTTTTATATACATGCTATTCCAGTCTCCGAGGAAAATTGACACAAACGTCATCAACATCATTAAGGAATTAAAGTTACACAACGGATACACAATGTCCCTGTAACACACTGTACACACTAATGACTCAGTACTAAACACCACACCCGAGATAAATAATTCTTATTTTACTTTACTTTACAGAAAGCGTCATTATCCGTTACGTGTTAAGGTTGATCTGATTTAAATCGCCTCAGAGAAGCTGTTAGCTTGCAGCTAACGTGCTGCTTATCGATTAAGGGTAAGTTTAAAAATAAGGTTTGAAGCAGCAGAAAATACACCTTATTTAATATAAAAGTATCTATATGTGATTTACCTGTCAGTGTGAGGACGGAGAGCAGCGAGAGGAGGAACGAAACGTTGTCTGATTTCGGCACCATTTATCCGGAGAGCCTTTGGCCTCGCACCGTAAAACCGGATCACATGCATATACCCGCTCCCTCCTCCATCCTATTATGCTTCATACGCAGTTATTTTATGTACAGAATGTAAACAGCACACACTGCACGCTCGTACCGTCTGTCTAACAGCTCAGCATCAACTACATAATCATAGCACAACAGAAACAAGATGGCTGATCTCTCTCACAGCTGCCTGGGAATCAATCCCAAGAGGAGTCGGTTCCTCAATCCAAAACCAGGATGTTTTGACAATGAGTCGTTTAAAAGCTTTAGAATCGACTCAACGAATGGAAATCGATTCGGATCATTGTCGCACATTGTTCAGTTTGGTAAAACTTCACTTTGGATAAAAAAAAACATTTTACAGTAAAGTGAAGTCAAAGAACAAATCAGCATCATGAAAATATTACAACAATAACATTCATAAATAAAGGAAGATAGGTTGAAACTTTATTGATGCCAAATAAAAATTTAGAAAATGATAATCATTCAATACTCGTAAACGTATTTGATAAAACGAGCACATTTTTCATAATTTATCACTGTATTTAAGTATTGTAAATGTTAACTCTAAAATGTATTTTTTTTAAGTAATTAATTTTATTTTTATATAATGTAAATTTTCACACACGTATTAAATACATAGATTAGATAATAGTTGTTTTAAACAAAACCACGTATTTATGTTATTTTTAAGGCATTTAAATTTTGAACAAAACGTGAATCGACTCTCCCCTTGAATCATATTTGAAGTCAATTCCCTAGTAATGGAACCGAAGCGAGTCTTTTACACAACACGAATGTATCAAAACAATCGCCGTCAGGCTTTTAACCAATCAGAAAACTAGGGCGGGACTCTGCAGCGGTAAAGATAAGGGACTGGAGAGAGCGTACGTCACTTGTGCACACAGGTCAATTGAATAGCAGATTTTAAAATACGTTTACTTTTGAATTCGTAATTATTATTTTTAAATCAATTTAGCTTGAATTTAATTGTATGTCGCTTTGTAGGCCTGTCCAGCTGGGCAGTTTGTGGGCAAGTGAAGTCTTGTAAGATGCAGGAAAACAAACATTTGAACTGTTCTACATACAGGGTAATATTTGTGTATTAAACTTTATACTACCAATGTGGTTCTTTTACTTTTAACAAATATCTTTGTTAATTTCACATTCTTTAGGTTAGCCGAAAAATAGTTAACTCACAGTGCAGTTAGTGTTACAGGATTTTATAAGAGTCATTCACACTCTGCAGCTTTACTGAATGAATAACATTGGAAAATGTTTATGCACTTTTTGCCATGTTTTGCTCATAATCCTTCGTGTTGCTTGATAAATACTTGCATGCAGACTTCTATGTCTTAAAATCATCTGCTGTAGTTTACAAAAGATTACAAATCACCTACAACTGAACAAACTGTTTTATAGCTAAAACAAATAAAAATATATGATAAAATTTTGTGTTTGGTTCTTCCAGGATGGCTTCCGTTAAAGTTTATTTTCTGTAAAATTTGAATCACTAGAGTGCCATATTCTTTATTTTTTACCTGGGGCAGGACTAAAGGAAGTAGTAAGGAAAAAGAGGCAAGGTATAAAGAAGATTTTGACTTCTACTGCTATTTATAATAATAATAAACTATACAAGTCAAAGAACATTTATTTAAGGCATATTGTTTTTTCACTTTAAAATTTAGCCTACTGTTGAAATTCAAGCATCACTCAGTATTAAAACCGAAAAAATAATAATAATAAAGAAAATATCAGCTACTATGTATAATCAATATTTTTTGAGAAAACAATCACCCATACAGCAAATATTAACCAGCATATTGAAAAATAAACAGTAAAAATAAAGTAACAGACTAAATAACAGGAAATGACTGGAAATATGTGATGGTGAGGTTAAATACAGAACATAAAGCAAAGACTTCATAATACTGAAAAAACATCACGTCATATGCAGTTAACAGTCTAAATGTGCAATAACAAAATATGGTTTGTTGTTACACATATGTACATATTACTAAATTTATAATAGCAGCATGTATCTTTATCTAGAGTTCATCTGTTAAATTTGTTTTCACACACATTTGATCAAACAGGTTTTGTTTAGTTTTTTTACAGTACATTCATCTTTTTTGAATTGTCTGTTTTTAAACTGTACTTTTCTTCATGGTTGATTCTTTTGTGCTATTGTTAATTTATTTTTACTTAAAGTATGCAAATAAATCAAGAGCTTTATTTTGTCTGTTTAAAATGATATAGATTTTTGCAATGTTAATAAATGTAATGATTTTGCTTGTCGGGAGCAAAACGGGAGCTCGTCCGCATCGAGTCAGGAAGGAGCAGGTTTGCCAGGTGAGGGGAAAAAGGCTTTTTATTAAATCGTGCAGCCAAAAGACGCAATACAGGAACAACCGACACGCAAACAGGAAACCTGAACAGAGAATCCACGACAGGGACTAAACGAAAGTGGAGAGAATAACTCCACTACAAAAATAATTAAATGTAAAAAAATAACTAAATGAGAATAAATACACAAAAGTCCCTGTCACGAGGAAAAAGGGAACCAATGACAAAAAGGAACAGTCAATTAACTAAAAGGAACACAAATGTAGGTTAATTAACTGAAATAACAAAACAAAGGGAAGAAGCGCAGAGCGTTTCTTACATATCGCCCCAATCTTTTCAAAAGCGTCCAACGCAGGGGGGGCGCAATAACAGGCAGAAGGCGGACGAGAGCAGATCCCCTCCTCTCCGGCGGGCGACGCGGGGGGCGGCCTTGGGTTCTCCGTCCTTCGGGTGGGCGACGAGTTCTTCGCCCCTCAGGTGGACGACGAGGCGGGCAGCACAAAGTTCTCCGTTTCACAGGCGGTTGAGGGCGGCACTGAATTCTCTGCCCCTCCGGCAGTCGACGTAGTGGGCGGCACCGAGTTCTCCGAAGAGGCACCTTGAGCTGGGTGGTCCTCGGCTGAGACTCTGTGGCCTGGGCGGAACCAGGCTGAGACTCAGTGGCCTGGGCAGAACCAGACTGAGACTCAGTGGCCTGGGCAGAACCAGACTGAGACTCAGTGGCCTGGGCAGAACCAGGCTGAGACTCTGTGGCGAGGAGCATCGCGGTAATTTGGCGTTCAACTGGCGGCAACGCGGGAATCTGGCGTGCGCGCGGTGGCATGGGAACCAAATGACTCCTGAACCGATCCGTGTCCCCGAATCGGTTCGTGAACTGACCCGCGCCAGCGAATCGATTCACTCACCTACCCGGACCACTCACCTACTATCGCTCCGAATTTTAGTATAGTCGTGGATTCTGTAACGATTTTGCGTGTCGGAAGCAAAACGGGAGCTCGTCCGCGTCGAGCCAGGAAGGAGCAGGTTGCCAGGTGAGGGAAAAGGGCTTTTTATTAAACCGTGCAGCCAAAAGACGCAATACAGGAACAACCGACACGCAAACACGAAACCTGAACAGAGATAAGCCACGACAGGGACTAAACGAAACTGGAGAGAATAAATACACAAAAGTCCCTGTCACGAGGAAAAAGGGAACCAATGACAAAAAGGAACAGTTAATTAACTAAATGCACCACAAATGTAAGTTAATTAACCGCCGAGCGCTTCTTACAATAAACATTGTCATACTAAACACAGATAATAAACCAAACTGTAATCATTACTTTAAATTATGTTCATTTTTTATCAATTTTTTTTGCCATATTTAAAATTTTACAAATCTTTAGTAAGAAAAATTTATTGCAATCAAACTGCATATCAATAATACTTTACAGCATTTTCTGTACTGTTCTATTTCTTTCAGATTTGGGGTTATATAATGTCATAATTTCGCTTATCTTGGTAAAGGCATATTTGGCTTGTATAAAGCATGAAATAAATAATTTTATTATTATTGTAAAAGTTAAGGATTCATTTCTATTTACTATACCTTATTTTTTAATGCATTATTGGAAGATTACTGTTGTGTTTTGATTTCAGATACATGCAAGGCCCAAATGATGTACCCTTTTATGTGTGCTTCATTTTGAAGTAAAAATATGTGATCTAAACAAATGTGTCCAACTAGAATTGGTATGCAAACATATTGGAATTGGTATGTAGACATATAAAATGTCCTGTTAATTCCAATGTATATCTAGGACATACAGGTGAGTGAAAATATCGTTTCGCTCTCTTCAAAGGCGAAGAGAGACGGGCCCCTGTGACTGGTCATGCCGCCAATGTGCAGTAAAGTCACTTAAACTTAAGCCAAACAGAAGGCAGTGTTCCAAAAGAAAATGGAACCTGACTATTTAATGGCTTGTGTAGGATATTTATGTTTGGTCAGCGCTAGGGATTCCCGGTTCAAATCCCAATCTGGATGGAGTTTCCATGTTCTCCCCATGTCCGTGTGGGTTTCCTCCAGGTTCTCCAGTTTCCTCCCACAGTCCAAAATCATGGGTTCAAGGTCAACTGAATGCTTTAAATAGCCCCATATAGTGTGTGTTTGTGTATGTGGCTGTGTGAGTGTGCCCAGCGACGTGTTGGCGCTCTGTCTTGGGTTTATCTTCCCAGCGCCCGAGACGTTTTCCCCTGGATGGACATGGGGAACCCCCCTCGACCCTCGTAAAGGATGAAGAGGAAGATAATGAATTTAAAACAGTCTGGGATATTTGTTTAAAACTTAATTTATTTTAAAACTAACTTTAAGAATCACAGTTTTATTGTTAAAGAGTTTACCTTACATACCTAATCTTATGTTATTTATTAGACATTATATCGCTGAAACATTTGCTTAAATAAAAGTCACTATTTAGTGGCGCGCTACCTCTCCTCCGCGCTTCTGCGTCATCATCTGTACTGGTTCAGTAAGCACAAACCCCGCCCACACGAGTCCGGTTGGCCGTTGTGGATAACAGCTGCTCTTACCGTTATGTGATTGGCGGATCCTCTGTAAGCTATGATGTAATGCCATCGGCTTCACAGAGAGAAAACGGAAAGGAAAGGTAAGGACGTGATGGAGTGATCGAGCTCTGATGATCCCTTTTTTCTTAACCCGCGTATTCTGCAGCCTGCAGTTAAAATGAAGGTGAGGTACATAATTTGAAAATGAATTCATCATCAGATCTGAGCGTTGTGAGTGTTCGTTACTGCTGCAGGTCACGATGATGATGTTAATATCAGAATTACCATCCTGACTTCAGGTTTTATTTGAGATGTTTGTACTGCAGAGTTGTGCAGCATTCAGACCGTCACCACTGCTAAATGATAAATAATGACGTCACATTTAATGCATGGACTGTACTCTGATAGAATTACATTTATATATTGCAAAATTTGAACAATAAATACTAAAAAAATGTATTTATGCGTTTCTTTTGAAATGCAGAAGATGTTAAAGCAATCAGCTTCATTTATCAAAATTCAGCTTATGCAAAACTGCTTGTGAATATTTAAAAGCAGTTGTATATGCAAAATAAATATAAAGTATACAAATAATTAAACTCATGTTATATAATAATAAATTATACAACACATGTCCTACATGGGTTTTTAAAACGTGACAGTGATCGTGATTCTTAGTGTTTAAATCTAAACCTTCATCCTTAGATCATATTCCCTCAACCGTTTTTACACTAATGATCTGTAGAAGAGTAAAATTTATATTTGCAGTGAACTAAAATGTGTGGAGGAGCAAGTCTCTATTTTTTCTATCAGAAGGCAGCTTTTCAGGCCTCATACTGCTCTGTGCTTTACCCATAATGCAGTGCAGGATATAAACAGGAATCTCATTGTTTCAGAGTAGCAGAACTGCTGTATCTAGATTTAACCATCTGTTCATTTAAAATGCACCTACTGTACCCTACAAATATATTATGCTCTCTTTTGCAAGTGCACTTAGCAGGGTACAGTTAAATTAATAAAGCACTTCACATGCTGTGTCAGCAGTTTTATGGTTCATTTAGTATAAAGCTACACTGTGTATGAATTAAATTCAGTAATTTGATTCAGTCCCATCACCACAGCTTTGTTTACAGGAACAGTTTGGGGAAGGCCCTTTTACTTATCCAGTACCTTATGTACAAAGTACAGTCCATAAATAACTGGCCTGACCCACTAACTACACAACCCTGTCAAACAACTTTAAAATGAATTAGAACAGAGATCCTTTCATCCAACACCAATGTCTGACCTCAAAAATACGAAAGAAAAAAGCGGAAAGTTTCAACAGACAACCTTCAAAATTGTGTAAATCCTCACAGCACGCAGGCCCCAGGTTCGATTTTTAATGCACATTGGATTTTAATTTTGAGTAAAGCATTGTTAAATAGTCAAAAGCATCTTTCGCTCTTTCTCATTCATTTTCTATAATTCACAATCTCTCATTTGGTCTCTCTTATTCAAGCTGTCATTCATTTTCTCTCATTCACTCTTTTTAGCCGGCTGGTCAAATCTAGAATTGTAATTGATTTAAATTTTTACCAATGTATAAAAGACATTGACACGTTTAAATCAGTGTGGTGCTGTGGGGAAGCACATGTGATCAATCATGGATGACTAGCTCTGCTTCGCACCAGAATTCACTTAAAAATGTGTATTATTTAATTCTTTATTTTTTAAAATAGTTTTCTTTTACTGCCCATTGTAATTTAATCTATGGTAAAATAAATTAAAAAGTCTCTCATTTACTCTTTCATTCATTTTCTCTCATTTGCTCTCTCTCATTCACTTTCTCTTATTAATTCTCTTTCATTTGCTCTCTTTAATTTGACCTCTCTCATTCGCTCTCTCTCAGGCCTCCATGTGGGCGTCATGTTGTGGTTTATTAAACGACCTGATTGGATCAGGGGCTGTTCGAAGTCATCAGGCTGGGTTCCCAGGAGGAACTGGTCCGTTTCGTTTTGCTCCTGGTGCTGGGTACTCCCCCTACCCATCCACAAGCACCACCGAATCCCCATCAAGCCCTGCCCCCACCAGTGGAACTGTGTGTAAAGCATGTGGCCTGGCATTCTCTGTCTTCAGGAGAAAGGTAGATCAGTTTATACAGGATCCAAAGTATAAATGGGATTAAATTGTGTATTTTATATAGATGTTTGAATAAGTGTTTGTGTATGTAGTATGTGTGTTCAGATTGTGGGCGGAGCTTCTGCGCTCTATGCAGCGTATTACAGGAGAACCTGCGCATGTGTTGCGTGTGTCACGCTCTTTGGGCAACGGAATTCGAGAGGGCACAGCTGATGCGGCTGCGTGTGCGTGACCTGCGCCGTTACCTCACATTGCGTGACATCAGCACTGATGCATGTACAGAGAAGGAGGAGCTTGTGGAGCTTGTGCTGAGACACGTGGAAGCGGAGCTACAGGTAGAAGAAGACGATGATGAGAGTGAGGAAGCAGAGGAGGATTCCTTTCCCTCCAGTTTAGCCCTGCCTGCTGATGACACACCCACTGAACCCCCTCAACCTGCACAGTCTGACTCCGCCCCTCAGGAAGAATCACACAGCAGTCACACCATCTCAGGAAATAATCAGGTAAAACACACAAACAAACATAAATACAACAGTGCTTTGATGTTGGTGATGATGCTAATGCTTGTGTACAATTTGGCAGGATCAGGAGGAGGTCACCTCTGTGTCACTTCTCCCCCTGAAGCCCACTGAGCGTTTACTGCAGGTGAGTTGTAATTTAAATTGTAATTCCCTGGGTCACTGAAGACAAGAGCATGCCAAACTTCACATGTTCCTTACCTCAAATGGCCCCATATTATTTAAGTTCTAATGGTAAAAATGGGGTCACACTGTATGCTGGAGCCTATTCCAGCAGTCGCGGGTGAAAAGTACCAGTCATCAGTCCATTACCGGATGGACGGACATGTTCACGGATATTCGCACTTAAAATTTTGTATCTAAAGTTCATACAAAGAAACTCAGCGGCCAGTATGTTTGTGTGATTATATGTATGTGTGTGTGTGTCTTGATGAGAGCAGAGCACCCCAGTGACTCAGCGGCGAGCCCGAGCCTCTCTCTCTGACCTCTCAGGAGAGGAGGATATAGAGTTATTAACAGTGCGGCAGCTGAAGGAAATCCTGGCAAGGAACTTTGTGAGTTTTTCGGGTTGCTGTGAGAAGTGGGAGCTGGTGGAGCGAGCTCAGAGATTATACAGAGACCATCAACACAACTGTTCATCCTGTAAGTTACACAACACAACTGTCTGACTCGCATCTCTTACAAACAGACTTAACTCAAAAGTGGTTTAAGTAACCTTCGGTTATTGATTCTTTGAGGCTTCACTGATTATTTTCATTTTAAATGCATCATGTTTGTTAACATCTCTATCACGCACCTTCAACCATTAAATACAGAAAAGTATTAAAACATCTCTGTTTTGAATGTGGAGTGCTAACGGCTGTTTCTTGCTGACAGCATGATATGATATTTTGATATAATCACAAAAACAGTGGAATTAATAGTTTTAGATATAAAAGTCACCAGATTAACTACGTGTTTTAACTACAATCCACATAATGCAGTTGAATTCATACTGATAAAAATACATATTACAGTTATACTTTATTGATTTTACACATTTTATGTCACAACTTCACACTCAGTAACAGGACCGAGGGTTTTGTGCAGTATGCGAATTAGACGTGATTATAATGTTGGTTACATCATCACCATCTGATTCTCTCCTCTCTGTTTTCTTTGCAGTGGAGAATGTGAGCAACAGCATGACTGCAGGTGAGTGTTTGGATCTTTTACAAAAACACACTCATTGCTAAACTGACATCTTTTACTGGAACTATTTATAAAAACCATCTTTCATCATAAACCTTCAGTCTGGTGTCATCAGTAGGTCTCTGATTTAAGCAGGGAAAGTAAAGTGTACAAGGCAAGGAAAATTATTTATAGAGCACCTAATACAGAAGCAATTCCAAGTCCTTTGCAGAGTAGTAAAACTAACAAAAAGCCATTTGGAAATAATCAGTGCATTAAACGAAAAAAAAATATGTGTAAAATAAAGGAATCGGTGCAATAAAAGGGTTTTCCATGCCCATCCAGGAGAGAATGTCTGGGGCGCTGGGCAGATACACACAGGACAGGGCACCGATCTATCGCTGGGTACACTCACTCACATAGCCATTAAGAGCATTCAAATTTACAGTTGACTACAGTAAATTGCAGTCAATTTACCTTGAACCCATGTTTTTGGACTGTGGACAAAAAACCAGAGAACTTAGAGGACACGCAGACACAGGTAGATCATGGAAACTACCCAGATTGGGATTTGAACCTAAGGGATGAACGTGCTAACCACCAAGCCACCATGCTGCCCAAAATGATGATAATGATAATAATAATAATATTTCTCTGTAATAAATAAATTAATTATGATAAATAAATAAGGTATGATATATAGATGAAAGTACCGGACATGTACTGGACACGTCTTTCAATCACTGAAATCAAGTGTTTAATTCTGTTAACGGTACCACAAGTGTATAAACTTAAACACTCAGTCATTTAATATGGGCACCTACATAATTTTGGGGAAGTTGGGACAACTCTCTAAATTAAAAGAGGTTTGTTTTGTTGAAATGCAAATACCCTATTGATGCATCATCTTAAAAAATAAAACAATAAACTACGGTGACCTGTGGAACCTTTTAATGAAAGATAAGCAGCAAAAAAAACTTTGTGCTCAGTCAGATCATTCATGGTTTCTCAGTAGTTGTTATGAAAAAACTAGTTTCTTTAATGTGAAGTAAAACTATTGTATTATTATTTAAAGCCATTTACATGATGCTGAGCTGCAACTGGGCTGTATCTGGGTTGTAACCGGGCAGAAAGCCCTGAATTTGATTACGTCCTGACTGTATCATGGTGTCTGATTGTCAGAGAATCAAAACATTACCTTGAATTTTGAGATTAACAGATTTATATGACTTTCTCCTGGCATGCAGTCGTGGTGTATCCTTCACCTGGGTGTCATGAAGCAGGTAAAAAATATCAGAATAACATGCAGATTATAGTGCATGCTTGAATTTTTTTATGCTTGAGTTGAACTGTGTGTGTTTACTATCCTGCACCTGCAAAAGCATGAATATGTGTCCTTAATTTGGTGTTCAGAACCGCTGACTGGTCAGAAAAAAAGCATGCCTGCAAAAGTGCACGATTATAGCTGTGCACATGCTCAGTTCACCTCTGTATGGATTTATGGGTCCACAATTACTTGAGTGTGTGTGTGTTCAATGCAACATTCTGCAACTGCAGCACATTCACTTACAGAAGCTGATTAATCAGGCCAATAAGAACTGACCCGAGTACAGTGTACTGAGAGCTTGTGGATTCAGAAACAATACCGTTTGCTCTAGACGTGTAACAAGATCAGAAATAGATTGATTGTTTTAGTGGATTGGATATAATTATAGGATTCAGTTAAAAGCCAGTAAACAAAATAAGGGGGCTTACTACACAATGCACAGTCTGCAAAGTGCAGCTTTGTTTAAAAGAAGATTAATTAAGTAAAAAGCTAAAACATTGAAATTCAGCCAGAAATAATAATAAGGGAAATTCAGAGCTTATAATATGGATTTCTTGTTTTATGTGAAAAATAAATATTTTGTGTGTTTGTTTAAGCAGGCGTGGCTCCTCTGGCGGTAGCTGATGAGAACATGTGTCGTATCTGTATGGATGCCATGATCGACTGTGTATTGTTGGAATGTGGTCACATGATTACCTGCACCCGCTGCGGCAAGAAAATGAATGAGTGTCCCATTTGCAGACAGTACGTGGTACGCGCTGTGCACGTGTTCAAATCCTGAGCACACCCTCACTCACACACACACACGCAGAGGATAGGACATTTCAGTTTTCATTTTGCTTATACACCCTCCTTCTACATCCTCAGACACGCAGTTCTGTCCGATAAACAAAAACATACCAAAGACATGCTGATGAGTAAACTTTGTACTGACTGAGTCACCATCATCAGTATCGTCTGTAACCGTTCATGTCAGGTTACAGTTTCACAGACACTGTCCAGAAAAAAAATTCCTAAATACACCAACGAACATTGTGCCCACCTGGTCCAAAAACGACCAAACCAAAAATGACATAAGATTTAAACTGATGCAGTTCTGTCTATCACTGACAGATGTGACTGAGGGTGCACAGATATAAAGGATTAAAACACAGCTAATAAGTTTTAACACAGTGTGTATGTGTCTGTGTGTGAAATTTATGTATAATTGTAGTTCAATGAGTGTATTATGTGCAACATTTTTTTGTGTGGGTGTATGTGTGTGTGTGTGGGTGCACGCACGTATTAGTTAGTCTTAGGCCAGCAGAATTTAATAATTGATCGTGCCAAATCATTATATCAAATTATTTATTTAATATTATAGTTTTTTGCATAGTATTACTTTAGAATTATTACTAAATTAATAAAATAATTTGCTACACACTGCTCAAAAATAAAGGGAACACTAAAAGAACGCATTCTAGAGCCTAATTAATAAAATATATCAGTTTTAAATCTTTTTTTAGTGGAATAGTATATTTACTATATATTTGGTATATAGTGGAACATGGTGAACATAAAAATTATCAAAATGTAAATCAAAATTATTTTCTCATGGAGGTTTGGAATTGGAATCATACTCAAAATCAAAGTGTAAAATCAAATGACAGGCTGATCCAACTTCAGTGGATCAAGACAAGTTCAAATGAGGCTCAGTAGTGTGTGTCCTCCACGTGCCTGTATGACCTCCCTACCAAAATATCAGCCAGAAAGGATGAGAACAGAGAAAAGGTGTGTGGTCACCACCTGCAGAAGCACTCCTTTATAGG
>JAOUQT010000002.1:12230780-12245869 GCA_025769995.1 Xyliphius kryptos | reverse complement strand
GCTACTTGGAATCGAACCAGGGACCTTCCGGTCGCAAGGCTGGTTCCTTAACCACAAGCCTACGACTGCCCCGAGAGGACAGTTGAGGAGAAAATTGGCAGAAATTAAATGCTTATTTAGCAGTAGTGGCATGACTGGGAGTGAAATCCTTCCTGGGACTGCACTGGGGCTGTGATTTGCCACATTTGTCTTTCTGTGTGTTACTGTCTGTCTCGTATCTGTGTGTGATACTGCTTATAATTTATCTGCCAAACCTCTCGTACACACCAAAGTTTTGATGTGTAATAACCGAAGTTAACTTTTTGATGCATAACTGTGCATAACACCTTTCTACAGTCTGAGCTACGACATAAACTACACTGGTCTTATTCTGGAGTCTTGTAGACTGAACACTAAAAACTGATTGGCTGACAGACACTCTTTGAGGAGAACAGGCCAACCAGAACTAGATTACAAGATTTTATCTGACTTGCGGGCATCAGGGATCTGCTATGTATATGCGGTAGACTTCCAGACTCTCAGGGAGATTTGGGATGTCCTGATATTATGTTAATTTTTTTATTAATCTCAAGATAATAGAAGAGTATTCGGGTTGTTCTTGCTTAAAACTACAATTTACAGATTTACCCTCTCACCAGAAATGTGTTGTCTTTGGGTTCTGAAGCGTCACAATTGAGCTGTTAACCAATTTTAGGCTAAAGTTTTTTTGTTCAGCAGTTAGGACATGCAAAAAAGATGGCGTAAAATTTGCCAGAAGCCATAAAATATGCCACAAGCCAGTAAAATTCTGTGTATTTCAGTAAAATTCTATTTATTTTTAACGATGTGCTGAGTAAACTATAAAGTTTCTAGTATAAATATAAACAGTTGAAATGTACTAATAATTTTTACTTGTACACAAATAAGTTGTAACATACAGTACTTCTACTGATGTCTAAATGTCTAAAGATCAAGTTACAAAAGAGGACATTTGGCCATAATATTATTACTTCCTGATGCAGCCATCAGGATCCTCAATGATCAACTAAGCCAAAGAATTCCAACTCCCAATAACCCGAGTAAAAATAAGTTGTCATTACAGTTCCTGTTTTATGTTTCATTGTAAAGTTACATACTTCGGTTACTGGTCTGTTACCAGGCTACTTTGTGATATCTGTATTAGTTTAGACCTTGTTCCAGGTGTTTATACTACATGTTTAGTCTAGCCTGGATGGATGTTTGTTCCTGTTTAATGCAATATTTGGACTTGCTGACTTCATTACAGTATTATAAATAATCAAATATTGTTCAGACAGTGTGACTATTTTGGGCAGTTTTATTGCATTTTTTTATGTCAGTGGACATTTCAAATGATGTATTATATGTATTATTTAGTAAGGGCTGCCTATTAGGATGGGTTTGAAATATTCTACAAGAAAAAAAAGGCAAATTACTCATTCCTGTTATCACAAGTTCTACCAAAATGGTTGATGTAAATGTTGGCATGTTAAAAACAAACTGTAAAACACTCTCACCTGATGAGAAGCAGACTCTCCAGAGTCCTGAGTGGAGGGACATGTGTATCTCTGTGCTCTGATTGAGAGGCATGATGGTTCCCTCCTCCAGGTAGAGCCAGTAATCTGTGCTCACAGCAATTCCCAAAAGGCTTAGACTGAATACTGCAAACACACTGCTTAGCAGCGTCAGAGTCTTCCTTCCACACACACTCATAACTTTCACTATAAAAAGAGGGCAGCACACACAGAACAAGGGCCCTGCAGTGGGACATAGAGATGGAATGTGAGTCAACTCTGATTAGATTAAAATATAGTACAAACCCGATTCTAAAAAAGTTGAGACACAGTACAAAAAAAACGATATTGTATTCCCTATAGAACATAGACAACATATCAAATGTCGAAAGTGAGACATTTTGAAATTTCATGCTAAATATCGGCTCATTAAAAAGTTGGGACGGGGCAATAAGAGGCTGGAAAAGTTAAAGATACATAAATTGCAACTCACTAGGTCAATTGGCAATAGGTCATTAACAAAACTTGTTATAAAAAGAGCATTTTCAAGTGGCAGTGGCTCTCAGAAGTAAAGATGGAAGGAGAATCCAATCCCCCCAATTCTGTGCCAACAAATAGTGGAGCGATATGAGAAAGGAATTTGACAGTGTAAAATGTAAGAGTTTGAACATATCATCAAATAATATAATCAAAAGATTCAGAGAATCTGGAAGAATCTCTGTGCTTATGGATCAAGGGCAGAAAACTATAGACGGCACTGCATTACATACAGACATGCTTCTGTATTGGAAATCAAAAAATGGGCTCAGGAATATTTCCGGAATATAAAATCCATTTGCCCAAATGGCCCAATGTTAGTTCATGAGCTTAATAATGCTCTTGTGGCATTATGTGACACTAGGGAAGACTACATCACTATTTGTATAAGTTCAACCATCTAAATTATCTGTATTTGTATTCTGAGTCTCAACCTGAATTAGGTGTGGTTTAACCATATGTAGGTGGGGCTTAAATCCGTACATTATTTTAAGTCTAAAATTGATATGGATCGACCAGAAGTTGCTATATGTATTGTTTATTGAAACCTGTAACAGAACAGCCTTAAAGATTTAGATTAAAAATTGAGATTTAAATAAATGTTTTTGATCACAAAATTATTGAATAGACTATAAACCAAATCAAAATTGACTGGTAACATCTTTCTCAGTATGTCTGTGTGTTTGTCTGTGTGTGCATGCGCGTGTTTGTTTATGGGTAATGCTTTAGAGTTAAAGGTAAGCCACTGCAGATGCAACCACTCAAAGATGTTCATTTTAATAAATTGCTTATGACATGTACAGGAAAGACAAAAACATGGACTTGTGACCTTGTAGATAGACATATTTTTAATAAAATCACTGCCACATCTAGTTTACATTAATCTTGACATGTAAACATGATGGGTGATAAATAAAAGGATGAAAATGCCTCATCAACATTGACATGATGGGTAAAACCTATAGAAGATTTTGAAATAATTCAATTAAAATAGACCAATAAATTCAGTGGATATTTTTAATTGGTGGTTATCTCTCAACCTGTCTATTTATTTCTAAAAACTGATTCAGCGGGATTGTTCCACACTGATGGTCCAACTAGCCATCAGAAGTCAATCGTGTTCAAGCCTACACTTAACAAACTTCACAAAAACACATAACTTTATATACAAACACATATACAAAGATAAGGAACTTAAAATGCACATTGTTAAATTGCTTAAATTTTTATTTAACTGATAAATATGCAAATAAAACATCTGGAATGTTGTTACTGACAAACCAAATATACTGTCTTTTAAAAATATTATAATGAAAGGAAGCAATATTAAAAAATTTTGAATCAAGTTTAAGCCAAAACAAGATTGAAAAGGTTATAAAATGCTGTTCGGGATCTTCCGTTTCATTAACAGAAAGGGATGTGACCCTGTGGGAAGAATTATTATTTTCAGTCTGTTTGGACAGGGGAAACAAATGGCTGTAACCTAAATAGTACTAATAAAAACAACTTAGAGCCAGCATGGTAGTGCAGTGTGTAGTGCTTTCGCCTCCCTGCAAGAAAGACCTGGGTTTGAGCCCCGGGTGGGACAACCTTAGGAATTTTCTACTAAAACTGTGTTTAATTTTCCTTGCCACCGTTACTCATCTGGGATAAAACGTTTTCTGTAAAGCTACTTTGGGACAATTAGGTTTGTAAAAAATATCTGAAAGGCAAGGTCTCTAGTAAATAAGACCCAGGACAGTTGATCAGCTAGAATCCTTACTCAGACAAAAATGGGAAAACATTAATTTTTTTTAAACCCTTAATCCAAAAGCTAGTACAATGTGCACGAGAGGAACAACCCTGTGTGACAGTGTGTTACATCATTATAGGTCACACACACATTCACTTAAACACTACCAACAATTTAGAGAAACCAAAAAGGCACATCATTGGTCTGTGGGCTAAAGTTCTTACAGACACAGGGAAAAGCTGCAAACTTCACACCGAAGGAACCAGGAGTACCCACCAAGGAATTAAAACAGGAACCTATTTGCTACCTTGATTCTTTTAGTTGCTATTACCTTTTTATCATTTCAAACCAGTCTGCTGATTCTCCTCTGGCCTCTCACATCAACAAGGCATTTTCATCCACACAACTGCCACTCCTGGATAATTTTTCTTTTTCAAATCATTCTCTGTAAGCCCTAGAGATGATTGTCTGTAAAAGTCCCTGCAGCTTTTAAAATACTCAGACCAGACCGTCTGGCACCAACAAATATGCCACGTTCAAAGTCACATAAAAAAGTTTGCACTTCTGTATGTTGTCTTGACCACTTCTACGTGCCTAAATGCAATGAGTTGCAGCCATGAGATTGACTTATTAAATATTTGTGTTAACAAGTATTTGAACAGGTGTATCGAATAAAGTGGCCAGTGAGCGTATATTCCAATTTTTCTTGGTTTCCTACACTAGGAAGTATTGTTATAGCTTCCTCATACTGCTTTATACTGTATGTAACTGCACATCAAAGATGTTAGGATGCCACAGTTTAATGCCATTTAGGGATCGATATATTTGGGCTTAGTGTGAGCTCTTTGTGTTGATGGTCTCCTAGAGCTCTGTGATTCACAGTCTCAGTTTGATCTACCATTCTCTTAACTTCGGCTCTGTCTCTCTGCAGTGTTAATGTGGCAATGGCCTTTATGTGTAAGCTTTATAATTTAATGCCATTCTCTTCTGAATATCAATTATTGGTAAAGGACATGCAGCTAAGAGGTTCCAGATGGTTTGTCATTTAATTTGAATATGGAGGACGTAGAATGTGTGTTTTACGTGAACTTATTATTAGTTATTATTTATTTAAAATGAGAGTTTACAAGATCTTTGCACAAATGAAACAATCAAATGTACAATTCTTTGGCAGCTGATGTTTATTCTGTGAATTGATGTGAACATTTTCAGGGACTTCCGGTTCAAGGTGGTATGGCGTAGGTCAAGCGGATTATTTATAAAACTCAATCTTTATTTGCCTTTTATTAAAGCTGAGATTTTATTATATCACATTTAATTATTCCTTTACATTTACATCTATTAAAATGCTGCCTAAAGTGAATAAAGCCTCGTCTTACAAACCTCTTATCAGCCAAGCACTAGCCTCACCCCCTGCGATCTCCGATATAGCAAAAGAGCAAGCAAGGCTAAAGTCTGAGATTATCCATTCTGTATCTTTGGAGGTTACATAAGCTCTTACTACAAAATGTCACATAATTTCAAGGGAATCTAAGATTTAGACGGAGCTGTAAGAAATGAGGTCTTAGCTGCATCGTGATAATGCTTTGCTAAAAGCCGAACTCAGCTCAGTCAGCACTGTCTCTGAAATGTAAACTTCGCTGTTGAGCTACTTAAATAAGGTTGTAAGTATCAGGGCAAAAGTTGAGACTTTTACCAGCGAAATATCTAAAATCGTTTCAAAGTGTGAGGACAAATAAGCTGCAGCCGGAATATTTGTATTATAATCATCTGACTTCCTAAAAATGATTCACGAATCACATTGTTCAACTCCACCGTCACTGAACTTTTAAAAGAAGATTTTTTACTGGAGAAAAATACAGATTATTTTTTAAATTTGTTGCTCGAATTATGATCCAGTCGAACTAATGGTTTATATCACTAATGTCGTTATAACGTGATTTGTCCTATTTTTGGTGCTTGAACATTCAGTGTGTTCCAATCGGAAGAACTCTTTACTTTTTGTTCTAAATATCTTGTTTTGATAATTTTCTATAATTTATTTTATCTATTTGACACACCTTTGTCCCAAAAATTGAGAATTCTGTAATGGTCATGCAATCATACAAAGCTCCAGGTCCATATGGGTTCCCTGTCTTTTATAAGACATTTCTTAACAAATTCATGCTTCTTCTGCTGGCAGTCTATGAAGAGTCCCTGTCATCTGGCACTTTGCCACAATGATTTCGGCATCCAATTAAATTCGGCCTGATTACTGCTTGCTGATGCGTGGTACCAGGCAGGGGTGTCCCCTCTCTCCTCTGTTGTTTTTTTGCGCCGAGATCCCTTCCGATTCTTAGCGGAATCGTTCGTGCAGGTGTCGAATTAAAGTTATCTTTATATGCAGATGACCTGCTGTTATATGTAAGTGACCCAGCTAGATCTTTTCCATCCATAATGTTAAAAATTTTTGCTTCATATCAGGATATAAGATAAATTTGAAAAAGAGTATTATCCAGTTAATATATTGGCCTTGGCTATTAATCCTTCTACATTACCTTAGATTTGTTTCAACTATTTCAGTGTGGTGGAATAAAGCTATTCACATGGTGCAGTCATGTGCCCCTTGTGCATGAGTCCAAGGGTTCATAGGTATAAATTTCATCTTTCCAAATTCTACCCCAATACAGTCAGTGACCAGTGGGATAGGTGTTTAATGTCACCTTGTAATTTACCCTAAAGAAACTCTGGGCTAGCTTTTTTGATTCCGTCAACGGTTGTGGGAGTTCACATAAACAGCTCTTTTCTGGCTATCTTTGGCCTCTCGGATAAACCAGCCACAGGACCTGGCAGAGGTTTAGCATTTACCACTTTACTAGCAAGGCATGCATTTTGTTGCTATGGAGATAATCAAAGCCACCCTCTGTCTCGTCATGGCTTCAGGATGTGATTTTTTTCTTAAACAACAGAAAATATCTTGTACTCTGAAAGGGAACACTGAATCTTTTTTTGGAAATCATTTATCTCCTATTATTGAGTCACTTTTACTACTTTTTGATTAGATTTGTTAATTACTTTGCTTTTTTCATCTTTGTACACATTTAATTAATCGTTCGCAGCATATTGTCTATTCTGCTGTTTGTATCTGGATCTTCTGAGTGGTTTATGAGCATTCATCTGGATTTTAGTTGATTCATTTGTTTATTTTGTGGTGAATCGTGTGAATGTTATTGCCATCACATGTTTGCTTTGTGTGAGTGCATGTTTTTGTGACTGTGTATGGGTATTTGTGTCTGTGAAATAAATAAGAGGATGCAAATTATTTTTTTTATCCCTAATGAGCAAGACAGAAGGCGACAGTTGCACGAAAATACCTCCCTGAGAATATAATATAAATAAACCTTAAGAGAAACCAGACTCAGAAGGAAATCCCATCCTCATTTTGACAATAACAGATTATAGAGATGTTTATGATTTCCTCGGGTTGATGTGAGAAGTTATTTGACATACACGTCTGAAGAAATTAAAGATCTGGAATAAACTGCATGGATATCACAACGTGGACTGGATTGTCAGGGACCTGACTGCTACAAGCAACATGAGAAAAAGGGCATTGGAGGAATCTGATGACATGACATATAGAGGTATTAGAATAACATGATTCAGGGAAGACCTTGCATATTCTTGCAAGACAATGCTAAAACACATTCTGTATCCATCACAACATCCACCTCACTTACCTTATCTGATTTACCATATAATGGGCAATAATATACCTTTTAACAGTATAATATTTAATATACAGTAACAGAAATATTTAATACTGCTCAGATGATCAGATTGTTTTGCTCAGGCAGCTTTTAATATATGTGGTTTTTGCACATTTGGCACAGAGGCAAATACTAAATGTTCTCACAAGTTAAAAAATTTTTCATATTCAGATCCTTATGGGGACATTTTTTCATCACATAGAAATAAAAAATGTACACAAACATGGCCACATCAGCTTTAGCATCTCTGCCCTTTTCTCTCTCTCTATGTTGATGACAAAGAACAAAAGCATAGAGGAGAAATCTGTATTTAAAAGAAGTGGGAACAGTGAGGAAAAAGCCCCATGTGCGCTAAAACCGTGGAAATCTAGAGCGCAGCTTCAGTATGTTTTTCAATTTGTAAAAATTATATAAAGCTATTTTTATTCACAACATTCATGGAAAAACAGTTTATGCCTCAAAAATTAATAAGCTCCTATTGTCCATTTCCTGCAGATATAATTGAGCCGTGGCCTCTTTTCTGGGCCAGTGGACAAAGCGGCATTAATGTTTGCCAACAACAACATTATTACAATTAGCTTTAAAAAATGACCAATGATGTGTTATGGTTGTCTGGTGATTCAAGTTGAGACATCATTAAAGCACAAAGATATTTGGCTACACATTGGGTTTTGACTTGCCATTTTGGCTTTGTTGGCCAGCATGAAGGTTTTATATTATGATTGGACTCCTGGAAAAAACTTGGTCCACTCTGAATCAATTGGACTCGGTGTCCAAGACATAGGGCCGGACATCGGTCGTCCACCTCCAGTCTAGGATGTCCTGGTGCCATGTGCACTTATGGACACCCCTATGTTTGAACTTGGTGTTCATTATCGACAAACTGTGACTATCACAAAAGTCCAGTAACAAAGCAACACTCCGGTTCAGATTGAGGAGGCCGTTCCACCTAATCATACCTCTGTAGGTATCACTGTCATTGCCCACATGAGCGTTGAAGTCTCCCAGCAGAACAATGGAGTCCACAGTCGAATCACTTCTTAGTACCTAGGGACTCCAAGAAGGGCAATTACTCTATGCTACTGTTTGGCCCGTAGGCACAAACAACAGCAAGAGCCCTCCCCCAACCTGAAGACAGAGAGAGGCGACCCTCTCTTTCATTGGGGTGAACTCCAACACACGGTGGCTAAGCTGGGGAGCTATAAGCAAGCCTACACCAGCCCGTTGGCGATCACCATGAGCAACTCCAGAAAAATGGAAGGTCGAGCATCTCTCAAGGAGCTGGGTTTCGGACCCCACATTGTGGATGAAGGTAAGCCAGAATATCTCTAGCGGGTACCACTTTCCCCTCAAGTGAGGTGACATTCCACATCCCAACAGCTGGCCGCTGGGTCAGAGGATCAGGTCGTCAAGGCCCCCGCCTTCAACCGCCACCCATTCTCATCGCTTCGGGCTAAGCCCGACCGGGCCCAATGGGCAAAGGCTTGGCCAGCAGGCACTCGCATACAATCCCCAACCCCGGGCCTGGTTCCTAGGGTGGGGCCTCGCTGCGCCATACCTTGATTTTACTTAATCCATGAGGGTGTAGTGAACGGGTCTTTGTCTGGCCTATTACCTAGGACCTGTCTGCCATGGGAAACCCTACCTGTGACTAAATGCCCCAGAAAACCTAGCTTCTAGGATCCTTTGAGCACACAAACTCCTCCACCTCAGTAAGGTGGCAGTTCAAGAATGAGTAGTAGTCTAGTATTGACATGAAAATAACAGGTACATGGGAGGCCTTCCTTAGGAGAAATGGTGAAATTATCTGAATGTTTTAGAGGGTTATGGTTAGAGCATGACTGAGTCGGATAACATGAGCCATAAAAAGAGGAAAAAAGAGAACATGGCCCTGCTCTCTCCAGAGGAAAAATGTTTAAAAGCAGCTTGAGTGCCAACGCCAAGTTACATTGCATGATGTAAAGCACTTGATGATAAGTGGCATGATATCATCATGGATTATAATTACAGCTATATTCAATAATATTGTTGATTGGCACAAGGCAAAACAAGTTAAAAGATTAAAGCTATCACGCATTCAATGCTAATACTTAGAACGGTAGTGTAATGAATATCCAAAAATTACCCATCAAAATCATACACAGTCAGGCAATAATCAGGTGATTGGCAAACAGTCTGTTAAAGGCAATCGGAGTTAAAAGCCCGAAAGAACATCATGTTAATAACTTAAGCTTAGTATAACTTCCCAGTCACTGCTTTATAAGTTTTAGTGTCTTATGTCAGTTGCATTTGTGCAAGAAAATATGGCTGCCTGCTTGTGATTTGCACAAATTAGGAGCAGTGTGCAGAGCTGAGGGGGTTTGTAGTGCAGATATTTTTTTTCTGCACAGTAAGGAGAAAGAATTTTGTCATGAGGAACTGTTTATGTATGAATATATTAATGCAAGTAAGTTTCATTTAAGTGTCATAAAGAAGAAGCCAGATGCCCATTCACATCCACAAACGATTATAACATTGAGCTGCAGGTTAACTAATTCTGTTGGACAGATGAAAGACTGTGGGTTATGTTGCAAAGAAATCTGATGAAGCGGTAAAGACAGTGGTCATAGATCAGCCTAGAATTGTATTGTATGAAAGAATATGAAAGCTTGTTGACAAACGGGCAAAGTGTAATAAAATGTAAGGAAATAATTCTACAGATTATGTATCTGTCTATTAATTAGGATTAGAATAAATTCTGCAGAGAGCAATTTTTGACTTACCCTTGCAAATGAGTCAGAACTGTTACAATAAAATCTAAAATTATGCATTGTACCTGTAATAATACCAATAAACATATAACACATTAAAATGGGCAAAGATGTAAATGGTCACAATTTGTACACTATATACATTTATATGTTTGTTGAGTGAAGTTTAGTTCCAACAGACACTTTAACTTTCATCTGCCATTAACTTATTAATAAGCAAACACCAAACACAATAGATATAGAGGGATTAGACAATGAAACTGAAACACCTGTCATTTTAGTGTGGGAGGTTTCATGGCTAAATTGGACAAGCCTGGTGGCCAATCTTCATTAATTGCACATTGCACCAGTAAGAGCAGAGTGTGAAGGTTCAATTTCAATTGAATTTCAGTGGCTGTTGTGACTGACATCTATTTTAAACTTTTGTTAAAAGAAGACTGCAACTTCCATGATGGCATTTTGAAATGAGTATGAAAAGGACCAGATGCCTAACATCACATACAGAAGGTATGAAAATATACATTAGCTGATGTATTTCAGATACAATGCCAATGTGTTTAATGGGTACTCGATTTCTTAAACACTACTGTAGCCCATACCATACAGAATTATTCTGTCATGCCCTGTGCCCCTGAAATGGACTTGGCCATACCCTAGCTACCCCATGTTTTAGCAAGGAGAATATAAGGCTAACACATTTAGAAAGTTATCCCATTGGAAATTTAATTGGCTCAAAATTGGTTCTTAATTGGTTCTCACAGTGGGTATCGCTGTCACTTCACAGCAAAAACGTCCCAGGTTTGTTCCGTGTATGGAATGACCTGGTTAATTTCTGTATGGAGTTTACATGTTCTTACAGTGAGTCTTTCCTCACACAGTCTAAAAGCATGCTAGGAAATTTGGAGATACCAACCTGTCTGTGTCTTTTGTAATAACCATGTTCTTGTAATGAAATATCCATTGTTGCTAAAAGGATGTTACCTAAATAAACAATATAAAATATTAAAGTATCTAGGAAGGGGAAAACAAGGGAATACAATTACATGAGCTCTCTTTATTCTTATTAGTCATTTTTGCATCAGTTGCTAACTGCAATTGAAATTTGTACTTCATGGAATACCAATACTCAGACTCTTGCTCATCCACATTGAGTGAAGGATCCAGCATTAACCTCAAGGATAGATCTTCTAAAGCGAGAATTCTCTTCGCTCATTTCTGTTACTGCCACACAGTTTTAAATGAACATCTTGAAATGAATTCCAAGCAAATTAGTGAGTAAAGAATTTTCATTAATAAACATTTATTTGTAAGTAATTTGAGGTAAGAACATTGCTGACGAATCCTTGTCATATAACTGTAATATACATACGGACATCAGACTCGGGAAAGAGAAAAACATTATCATATAGAAATCAGCTGCCTTCATGGGCAATAAATAAATATTTCTGAATACATGTAAATGACGTTCATGTTAAGATACATCAGACTCTGCTGATATATATATATATATATATCCAATGTAATAAATGCAACTGAACTAACCAAAACAAATGACCTCAATAGATAAACATGTAAACATGACATAAAATGTCTTTCATAATACTAAACTTATCATGAGCTTATTGTTTAACACTCACTGAATATATACAGTATATATTTATCATTTAATATCACACACACACACACACACATACATATATATATGTATGTGTGTGTTGCAACTATAGCTTACAGTATATTAAATTGAATAACCTGTAAAATGTACCTTTAGACTGACTTGTCCCAAAATATTATATTAATTTATATTTCCTTTATATGTCTAATACAATACTTCTTTAAGAGACATTTTTTAAAAAATCACCTTAAAACTATATACAATCAGACATATTATTCAGTTCAAATTCAAGAAACAAATTTGTACAGACATCAATTTGTGTTTTCACACAAGATACACTAGAAAATAAATACAGTACATGATTGTGTGTTTGTGTGTGTGTGTGTGTGTGTGTGTGTGTGTGTGTTTATACACCTTGGCATGAGTGCATGTGTGCTTAGTTGTATATGTAAGTGCTTGGTGTTCATGAGAATATGCATAGTGTTGGGTTGATTACCTAGAAACTCTGTCAATAATATATATGAATTTATTAAAAATTCAACATAATCTGGTCATTTATCAGGCTATGTTCAGGTATAATTTAATATGTAACTTAATATTATCCACTGAATTATGTTTTCAAAAATATGAACACATTGTGCTCCGTGTTAGCAAAATCATGTAGTTCTGGCTACATTATACTTCATGATTATACTTTAATGTCTTGGTATGTGAAAAATGTAAACATTCAATGCTTAATTTTATAATCAAATATGAGTATTATTATTCAAAATTCAAAATTTTTTAAATTGTCTGTAAATAAATCATATTTTTTGCACGAATACAATTTTTCATGACCTGAATGCATTTATATATAGCCCCTCATATTTGTAACATCAATACATAATCTAATCTATAAGTAATCCTTTACTACCCAACACCATGTGTATATTTATGTGCATATAATTGACCTAACAGTGACTGGAATGGTGTGCCATTTGATAAAATTAAATCAAACAATGTTTCCAAATAGCCCAAATATCAACTGCACAGCATCAGTCAATTACTTCAGTAGAAAGTGCTTTACATAATCATCTAACTGCATTACATTTACAAAAAGATTTTAAGTTATCATAGCAATAATATACATTGTCATATCATACACTACATGAAATATCACTCTGTTGCATAAGTGCTGAAAAGTCCAAAAATTAAACAAGTGCACCAGCAAAACATAAATTACACCTACCAGGCAATACTGTAGCACTATTCAACTAATTATTCAAACTCTATACTGTAAAGTGAGTGCAATTTTTTAAAAGCATTGACAGTACTTTATATCAGTTTAATACTATATTCGCTGCTTTAACAATAGATCCAATACTTCTGTCTCACTGAGGCATAGGAAACTATTCTGGAAAGGCACAAGCTGATCAGACGGGGATGATTAATTTACTTAATTCAAAAACAAATAGTACTTTTTAGTTCATGAAAATATAGAGAAAAAAATCTCTAATAGTTCTGAAGCCTGAATAAATCTCCTGCTTTAGTATTTATGGGCTGCATATTTATATTTATATGGTCTTATGTGTATGGACTGAGGAAGTAATGTTTATAATAAATGTGGCTCTGATATGGCAGTTATGTGTGCTGTGCGTCTGTATATGTAAGTATATGCATATACAGTTTATCATTTATATATTTATATTACTTTTGGCCACATATTGCACCTTACCAAAACAACAATATTCACATGAGCTTGACTTAGTTTGACTTTACACAATGTTTTCCATCCAGCTATTTAAATCAACTTTTCGGAGATTTATTAACGCTATCCTCTGAGGTGATCCTGAGGGATGCAATAGCCTCTGCACAGATGTGGACACTCTCCTCCTGCTTGTTGACCTTGCTGGAAAGACTAGTGCAAGATGTTGGCTCCTCTTTCCTCTGGGATGATATGTTGCTTACTCCAGATCCTGGAATAGAAGCTGAGGCTTGTCTGGAATTAGCCCTCTCTGCTATGTCGGCCTGTATTAGTGACTGTCTCTCTTCACCAGATAGGCAGAGAGAGGGCATTCGTAAACCTCCAATGGGAACCATTGAAATGGGAGTCTGTACTTGCTGTTGAGAGTGCAAAGGCAAGTGGCTGAAGATGCCTTGGCTGGGGAGTGTGGTTTTATGGAAACCACAATGTATGCCCTCTGTCACATTTTGACTAATGGCCCCTCTCTTATCCTGAATTAAACATTAGCACAATTTATTAATTTGATGAGTGAGAAAAATGTTATCCAGTTATAAATGTTATTGAACATTTACAGATATTGCAACAGAAGTTTATATTTAGCTTTTGACTTACCATGTCTGGGTACATTGCAATGGACTGTCGTAGAGCAGAGGCTTCACATTTCATCTCCCTGCTAGAATCTCCATAGGCCCTGTTCTGATAGTTCCCCCTGCGTGGTGATGCAGCCCTAAGTATGCCCCTGTGTTGACCACGTGAGGAGGGTGAGCGATATCTTGGTACATCTGTCACTGATGAAATGGGCCTCACAGGGGAGTGCTGGCGAATGGGTGAGAGATCCCCTCTAATGTTCATATTACGCCTTGGACAAATGAGTCTCAAGGGGGAGGGACTTTTTCCAGAAGTCAAATTACCTTGTTGAGACAGGTCCTCCTGTAGACATATGTTCCTTTGATGAGGTGAGTCCGAACAAGAAGAGAGCAGCTGAGATGTACAAGAATCAAATGAGGTGCTTGCTTGCTCAAGGGCCAGATCATCCTCAATTCTAAATGATGATGCTATAAGTCTTTCTTTAGAGTCTATGTTCTTAGTGAAACCAGTGGAGGTAATAGGTTTGCTAATGGTGTATGGCTGAGGACTTGTACTTCTGGAGTTGGTTTTTGGCGTAGAGTCCCCATCATAGTCATCATCCTCATCATCATCTGGTTCATCTCCATCTTCCTCACCACCATCTGAGTCATCTGCATCAGAGAACTGATGTTTAATAGCTGCATCCATTATTGGTTGGATCTCTGATGATTTCTGTACATCATCTTCATGTTCTGAGAAGAAACAGAAATTCGAAATAAGTAATTTAATTAGACAATTGCTGTATAAATGAATTTTTCATGCTTGTCCGATAAGCACTCATGTTAGTTATTAAGAACATACCAGCAACATCTGTAGTGTCCGTATTCATGGGCGAAACACCAAGC
>JAOUQT010000002.1:12219787-12230680 GCA_025769995.1 Xyliphius kryptos | reverse complement strand
GTAATCTCTGACTTTTGTACCCCACTGTATGTAGTGTTGGGCAGATAAAATGCATTCAGGCACAGATTATGAATATTAATAAATGAAAAATGAAACCTAATTGAATCTAATTAGAAATTCAGTCTAATTATGCACATAGAATTCAGGATAGATTGGTTTCCAAAAATATTTAAACATACAGTGCCCAAATGGCTTCATGGTACTCCAGAAAAAAATCGGTGCATTTGGTGGATTTCATGATATCACTGACAAAATATGCACAAAAATGTAAACATACTGCTATATTTTTACAATCACTTGGAATAAGTAACACATTTTTTTTCATTTGAGATGACACAAAATCAGGATCAAATTTGTAATCCTTAATTTTTGTAACCTGAATACATAATATGTGTTTGTATGTCATTTATTACTACCCAACATTGTGTGTATGTGAATATTATGTGCATGTAACTGACTTGACCGTGGCTGGAATGTTGTGCCATTTGATAAAAATCAATCATTCATTGACTCCAAATAGCGCAAATATCAACGGCACGGTATCAGTCTATTACTTCATTAGAAAGTGCTTCACATATTCATCTAACTGCATAACATTTACAAATTACTTTAGGTTATCATAGCAATAGTACATTGTCATAAGAGAGTCTACATAAACAACATCTAGCGATGTCACTTTGTTGCATAAGTGCTGAAAAGTACAAATATTAAACAAGAGGGAGAAAGTGCGCTAGCAAACATAAATACCACTGTGGACCAAGCAATATCATAGCTCTGTTAAATTCATTATTCCAACTGTATTATGTAAATTGAGTGCAATTTCAAAAGCTTCAACAGTACATCAGATCAGATTTAACACTATAGTCACTGCTTTAACAATACATCCAAGAGTTCTGTCTCACTGAGGCATAGGCAAACAATTCTAAAAAGGCACAAGCTGATTGGATGGGATGATTGCATTTATAATCATATAGCTGAACATTCCAGGTTAGGGTACTCTAATGATTAAAAACAAATTCAGTGTTTGTACTGATCATGTTTACTTCATTGATGAACTGCATATTCGTGTTGCTTATGGCATTTTATATAAATGGAAAAACCAGCTGCAATTTGCAGAAAATCTAATGATATGGCAGTATGATAAAAACCTGGGAACCTGTATGCAAATTTGGGTGCATATACATAACATGCTTTTGCCACACACCATACCTACCAAAATCACAACCACAGTTCAGTGATTATTTGACTTCAAATTCAGCTTGACTTAGCAACATGTTAATGCACATCACTTTGAGAATCAACTTTCTGAAGAATGATCAACAATATCCTCTGAAGTGATCCTGAGGGAGGCGATAGCTTCTGCACATATTTGGACAATCTCCTCTTGCTTCTTGTTCTTGCTGGCAAGGCCAGTGGAAGAAGTTGGTATCTCCTTCCTATGGGATGATGGGTTGCTTACTTCAATTCCAAGAATAGGAACTGAAGCCTGGCTGGAATTAGCCCTATCTGATATGCTCCCTTGTGGCATTGACTGTGAGTGTCTCTCCACAACAGCACCAGATGGTGATACAAAGGGCATTCGTAATCCTCCAATGGGAACCATTGGGATAGGGGTAGGTACCTGCCATTGAGAATGTAAGGGCAAGTGGCTGAAAATGTCTCGGTGGACAGGAATGGATGTATCATTACTACTGCATACACGGTCACTGACAGTATTTCGAATAATGGCTTCATTCTGATCCTGCAATAAACAATAATTCTGATTATATTTTTGTTTTATGTTAGAAGTGATCATGATTAATAGTATGATTTAATAAAAATAGAATGATTGTCATTTCTAATAAAGTATGAGACAGACATACCATTTCTGGAAGTTTTTCAGATGTTAGAAGAGAGCCATCATGTCTTATCCCTCTGCTCTGATCAGAGTAGGATTTGTACAAGTAGGTGCCCCTTTGGGATGCAGCCCTGAGCATGCCTCTTTGTTGACCACGTGGTGATGGTGTCCGGTGCCTATATAAATCTGACACTGGTGAAATGGGCCTTACAGATGTAAGTTGGCGAATGTTGGAAATGTCTCCTCTGATGTTCAAATCTTTCTTCGGCGATATGGGCCTTAAGAGAGATGTAGTTCTTCTAGAGGACAGATCCCCCTTTAGACAAACAAACCTTTGATGAGGAGAGTCCCAACAAGGAGAGAGCAGCTGTGATGTACAGAGATCAAATGAGGTACTAGCTTGCTCTAGAGTAAACTCATCTTCATTTATGAGTGTGGATGCCTCAGCTCTTTCCCTAGGACTGCTAACTCTATCCAAGCTCTTTGTGAGGCTGATGGACGGCAATGGCTTGTTTATTGTGCAAGACTGAGGACTTGTGCTCCTGGAGAGGGTTCTTGGTGTGGAGTCACCATCATATTCATCCTCCTCCTCATCATCCGGTTCATCTCCATCATCTTCACCACCGTCTGAGTCATCCGCATCTGAGAATTGGTGTTTGATACCCGTATCTGTCACCAGTCTAGTGTCAGAGTGTTTCTGTACATCTTCGTCATGGTCTATAATTAAAGAAACAAATCAATTCGGTAAGTTATATTAGTGTTCAAATGCCCGTTAGTACTAGATATTTAGGGGGGAAAAAAACGCAGTCATTGTCTTACCGGCAATATCTGTGGTGTCCATATCCATGGGTGAAACACCAATCTCTAGGCATTTTTTCAAATGAGCCTTTGACTTCATATGCTTGGTTAGATTCCCTTAATTAAAAAAGCAGAAGGTAACCTCACTCACTACTGAACTAAATGCAAAAAATCACAATTATCATTACTTACCTTTAGTTTTAAAAGCAAAATTACAGCACTTGCAAACATAGGGTCTTACATCTGTGTGAGTACGTATATGTTTCTTTAGCATGCTAGGTTTTTTACAGCGTATTCCACACTCTTCGCAAATATACTTCCCACGACCGCGACCCCTAACGTACACGTACTCCTCATTTGACTTGTACCTGATAAAACAAAACAATTTAAGATTTTATCAGCATAGACTCTGATATTTATTTGTATTTATATATTTGTATATAAATAAAGAAATATATTTTAGCAGTAAAAGCTTTTACTTACCCGCCTTCAAATATCTTTATGCGCATTGGTTCTGTTTGTCTTAAAGAAGCATCTGATTCTTTGCTATTTTCACGCATAGACCTGCTTTTTGGTTTAATGTCTTTTGTCCTTGTGTCAAAAAATGTGTCCCCCATCCTATTCTCTCTGGTCCCCTAAAAGGTAATTATAATAAATATATTGAAGAATAATCACGTGATGATATATATAGTATGTTATAGCGTATATTGTCCTTATATTATGTAAAATATGATAAAAAGATCAAACACATAAAAAATAAGCACTGATAAGAACACAAACCTCTTCTTGCTTTTGACTCGGCAAGGCTGAAGTAACAAGCATTCCAGGTTGATACAACGTTCCAGTTGTATATGTGGCATTTTGTCTGTTTTGTTTAGAGCGAAGAAGCGCAAGAGTCATTCCGGTACTAAGATTGGGTGGGTTTGGATTATAGCATTTTACAATCCAAGAAGCGTAGACAGAGAATCGAGAAACCGTTTCTGTGCTGTTGGGTTTGGAAGAATTGAGATAACACCAACTTACACATGTTGTAGTGTGCAGGCCTGGAAACTGGGATAATATCCAAAAATTGCCGATGTCTCTGGGTAAAGCTACTGTAGCAATACCACTATCTTGACTGGTGGAAACCTGCATTGGCAAAGTATTTAACAAAACATCTTTCTGATGAACACCACATGGTTGTGATAATTCTGTTTTATTATAATAATTACAATTAAGGTCATCCATGTATATCTCATCACTCATCACTGAAGTCTCTTGAATATGTGTTGCTTTGATCTCCTTCTTTACTGTCTCTTGCCCAAATTCAGGGTGTCCCAATTCTACTGCACTTAATTCATCCACAATCTGGCCATACATTTTCTCATCTTTGACTCGTTTTTGCTGGGTTTCATCAATGAAAAGCTCAATGCTACTAGCAGGAGAAAGCATCCGCTTACTAGCTCCACTAGGAGCCACTGTGGTTGAAATAGTTCTGGAAGTCAAGGACAGAGGAATGCCTGTCTGAAGTCTTGCTGGGTAACAATGCGGATTATGAGAAGAGGTACTGGATTGTCCAGAAGCTTGTGGTAAGTCAAAATTGACCATACTTTGTAATGTTCCTCTTGAACTTTGACTTTGAGTAAGAAATTGACATTTAGCAAGGTTTGTTGTATACTGAGAATCTAAAACATGAGATATACTTGTGTAGGTGATTTTTCCATAGCATGGTACTTGCATTTGAATTCTGACAGGAACACGAAGACCACACATGCCTTGATTGGCAAAAGCTGGATGCGCATGTGAAAGAACTGCTGTTGATGATAAAGCACTACTGATATTTTGTGGGTATTCCTTTGTTACCTCTGCCAAAACAGTGGATATGGCTTCAGCTGATTTGTAATCTTGGGGTTCCTTCTTTATTTTGGACTTTATGCTGTGATACTGATTCACTTGTAAAATGTGAGGAAGCAAAGGGTAGGGATGTCTCTTAGAAGAAATTTGCTCTGGCATCCAAGAAAGGTCAGATGAAATAAGCTGCTGAGGAGAGACATTTCCATAAATCAAAGAGTATCCCATCTTCTCAACATCACTACACCCTTCCAGCAAATGCTGTTTGCTTGATGAAGTTGAATCTGTGTTACTGTGGAGAGAATTAGTGTCTGAGGGTTTATCACATGTCACAATTTCTGGTTCCCCACTCAAGGATGCTTGTCTAACCAAGAATCCTCTTCTTCGTTCTTTAAATCCACATACACTGGCATATACCCCCTCTTGAATAAAACTGGGTGATGAAGAAAGGTTACTGTAGTCAAATGACTTACTTCTAAACTCTGGTAATTCCATTGGTAAGTTATAGGGAGCTTGTTCTGATGTTGACCGCCTCATTTCCCTTTGTTGATTACCCAATGAGCTCAATGGCACAGACAAAAACTCTAAAGGTTTATTATACTCCTCTGACTTGGCTGAAGTTACAAAATTGACATTTTCCTCTTTGTCTAGTGACTGTGAGAAACTTGAACTGGGAGATAAATTGCTGTCCTGACTTGGGCTTCTGGAGAGACTAGTACAAGCAGATTCGAAGCTAGATTCTCCAGAGGAACACTCCAGCTCAGCTAATCGCAAACGTTTCTTCTTTGGGGGCAGCTTTTCAACAGGGAAGTTGGACAAGGTTTCACTTCTTTGAGGCCACTGAAATTCTTCCTTGGGTTTTTCATTTGTTCTTAACTGTACATCTGGCACTTTTTCTGGTTTGTCAGGTTCCTCAGTAACTCTTATTTCTGGAACTTGGAGGCCAGACTGAACCCCCAGTTGCTTAGTTAAGTGACAGCGCTGATAAAGCATGTTACTTCCACTCCAGTCAGATTTGAACTCTTCCTTAATCTGCCCCTTTTCTAATAATTGATAAAGGGAACTTTTATTGAATTGCTGTGACTCAAAGACAATGGCTTTCTCAACAGAACTCGGCCTACTTAATGATTTAGTATGCTGTATTACGGAAATAACATTGCTGCCAAACCTCCTCTCTGTGTCAGTATATGAAGCATCCTCAGCGTGCTTTGTGTAAAGGTCTCCTGAAGCCTCCAGCAGACTTAAAGGCTTATTTTGGGCAGGAAAATTCTCTTCGTCTTCTGTGGTGCTCTTTCCTTTCCTACGTTTCCGAGTGGCATTTTCCATCATGTGACTCTGAAGCATGAGACATGGCTCGGATTCTTGACAGTTCTCCATTCCAAGTTTAGATTCATCAACACTGTTAAGTTTCAACTCTGATTTAAGGCCACAAACCAAAGTTTGGCTCTCTGATTCTGTGTGTCCTTCAAGAGCAGAATGTTCAAAAGCAGTCTGCCTCATGAGCTTTCTCATACCCACTGAGCTTCTGAAGGAGACGTCCTCATTTGTCATTCTCTCATCAAAAGAACTGCTACTTCTTAGCACTTGTGATGTACTCAGATTAGAGTCAGAGGATGTGGGAAGAGAGTTGCTGCGTAAAAGTGAACTACTTTCTGAAGGGGTTTCTAATAGTCCAGTATTGCATTGAACAATTTCCGGTCTTTCTTGAAAGTCTTCTTCTTGAAATGATTCTGATTCCATTTTTATTGATTTGATCAGATCTTTTTTATGTCTTTGCAAATAAGATGTGCCCTTCCCAGATATCGAACCTTTGGACAATTTAATCATGAAACTGGATGTAGCATCATTTGTATCCGTCATGCAGGTTTGTACAGTGATTGATTGCCTTGGTTTGGTGCTTGGTCTATAACACTTCCCAAACATTATTTCTTGGTAGGACTTGACACTTGTAGTGGGTTGAAAAAACTGCTGTTCTGTACTCTCAGAACGTGAAAAGTAACCAGAGTCTGTGCTTCCTTTACTGTATGAGCTGGGAAGGGGTAAAGAAAGGTCCAATTCCTGGTTCCTTTTCTCTGAGAGTCTAAGGGCAAGTTTTTGCTTGACAGTAGAAGACTTAGCTTCTTGGTCCGTCTGAGATACAAATGCAGGTGCCATCATCTCTCTAAACTGCCAAAGAGATACTTTTCCTGACAAAGACACATTTTTTGAGGAGCTTGGAGTAAGGGTAATCCCAGGTATATTTTGGGCAAGTATACCACACTCTTCTTGTTCAGAATCCTCTATGTCCTTCATATGAAATGAAATCCCTCTGTCAAAGGCCAGATCCTCTGTCACCTCCTCATCAGTGTCAGTGCTCTGCTCATTATCAGAATGCATTTCTCCTTCTCCAGCTGTCAGTACTTCACTGCTAACAATGTGCTTCCTGCCATGCACTGAAAATGGAAGCAGTTGGGTTTTGACAGCATGGGCATGTGATTTTCTGTGTTTGTACAAATTGCTTTTAGTTTTAAATGAAAAACCACAAGGGATACATGGATATGGCCTTTCACCAGTATGAGAACGTATGTGTTTCTTCAGCACACTGGGCTTAGCACATGCTCTTCCACAGTAATTACAAACATATTTTCCAGTCTTTTTAACTTTTAGTTCCTCTGACAGGGTGGTGACACCTGGTTTAAGATATCGTTTTCCACTGTGAGGAAAACTGGTTTTATACTTCCCTGTGTAGACCACCTTCTGTTGAATGGGTTCTAAACAGGAACTAACTCCAGAGTCCAATGTTTTTGATTGAATACCACAAGTGGACACATCTATGTTAGGTCTTTTATTTTGGGTTATGTCCTTTGGACCAGAAATGTGTTCTCTTTGGTCCATGTTAGGATCCAAGCATTTTTCTTTGTTCAGATTGTCTCCATGCTTAGAGCATACTATTTCAGTGGAGATTTCTGGACTGTCCATGATGCAGAACTTATTTTACTTGCATGTGTTACATTCTTGCTACTTCAATTTACAATATCATTATCTGGTCTGGTGATATATAATTACAAACTAAATGTATTAATTAAGAATAATGTATTGTTCTGTTTGACTAAAAAATGGAACAATTGGTTGCCTCCAACGTCTTCATGATTCCTTACTTTCCAACGATTATTTGGATGTCTTTGAAATATCAGCTTCAGTCATCTAAAAAAAGAAATATTTAAAAAACAAATATCAGTTCAAATATTTATTATTCCTGAATGCATATACATGATATCTCTGTTCTAATGATGGCATTCACACTGAGACAATGATTTAATAGTCTCTTAAAATTGGTATTGGTATGTAGGCATAAGATGCCTTGTCAATGTACATGATGTGGTAATACTATTCGTTTTTGACCTGATATCCAGTGATAAACAGTTTGTGCTTTTTCAAAGAAGTACACTTCAAAATTATGTAAATGTCCAATAGTAGGTACATCAAGTAAAAATTTGCACTTATGTCTATTTACACGAATGAAACACCAACCTCTATATGTTTGGTGTTACAGAAATAGAAAGTGGCACCCTAACATTAATAGGAGGTGACTTAAAGGTAAAACTCGGCTTAGGCTGTATGGTTGCTAAGTACAGCTGGTGACAGTAGCTAAGCATTGTTTCCCTCATTGGCCACATATAGTGATTACAGACAGCTGACACCCCAACCCAAGGGGTACAGCTGACAGCTAATAGGGCTGCAAGAGGTCTGAATAGTTATGTAAGTAATTATGTAGCTTAGTACAGCAAATACAAAAAGAATAAAGAATAAACATGTTAGTTTCTCTGCAGTTTAAAACTACAAAACACTTAAATAAAAGCAAGGTTGATTAATTCTGATCAGCTCATAAGGAGATTTAATCTCATGTTACTAATGAGCTACACATTCTTCCTCTCACATATCCAATGTGTTCTTAACGAGGTTACATTATAGGGTTTAGGCTTTAAAGATTGCATTAATCATGCCAACAAATAGTTTTACGCCACTAAATCAAAAGAATAATGTGCAGTGTATGACACAATTTACGGCAAAATATTTTCACTATTTTAATGGATGGAATATCCTGTCAAAATATAATCAGACTTGGAAATCGAATGACCACTGATGAGAGGTCTCCGAGTGTGACGAGAGTTGGCAGTGTTTCTTTCAAGGTCACTCTGATCTCATTCTTGGGACTCCCTTTTTCCTGGAGAATGAATGGGCGCTTGGACGAGGTGTGGACAAGATGATGACACGTGTCGGTATTCTTGTATACATGTGAACATTTGTGAAACACTAACCCAGCATTGAAAATCTTTGAAACATAATTTCCAAAATATTTTAAAATCTGTTCCAATAGCCACCACCTATTATTCTGGCATCATTTCCACAAACACAACCTACAACCTGAGCAGTAACACAACATGCAATAATAATTTATTGGAAAATATTGCCAGACTCAAGGGAATGTTATTACATCATGTGCCAGCCTCTTACTCTATCAACAGTCACAGCAGCCAGACATGGTAACTTGTAAAATCATGCAGATGTGCAAATGACAAACATAAAGGTGTTTTATATAACCTAAGGGTAGAATGATGGGTATTATTAGCATGTGGCCAAGAGAAAAGCAGTCAAGGACAGACATAAGCCTTCAAGTCACCTTCTAGCAAGCACGTCCACAGCAACATCAAACATATCGATTGACAACCACAAACCTGGTGTTCATACAGCTTTGTCCTATATATCCAGTCATTACCAGGTCCATTCATAATTCCCATCTGTCATATTCCATCACATCATCATCAAGAAATGTAGATAAACCTCCCAAAAACACATATGTTCCAATAATGATCCACGTCCTGAGTATTGAGGGTACATCAGACCAACTGATGTAAGCGAGTCACCACAGAAAATACCTCACTGAGACGTGTATCCAGGAACAAAAATAGCAATGGGGCCCTCTTAAGGGTTATGCAACGGCCAACTCTGATGCCACTTTTTAAGGTGCAGAAAGCAATTCATACAGCAGGTTCACCTTATGTGCTCTGTATAACCAAACACTAAATTCCCTGAATTCATAGACATTTCCAAATATTGTCATTCAGATAAGGTGTCTTTTTAATATTATGTGCCTACACGAGCAGTTCATTAGCAGAAAGATAAATCATACACAATGGAATTTGATGTGATATTATTTTAAACCAGTAAGAGGTGAATATTACTTAATTAAATGCAATAGTTCCTGACATTGTATCCCAACACCCATTACAAGTGAATTTTTTTGGGATGGGGGGGAATTAGGATAAAAAACATAATATACCCCAAATATAAAACAATATTAACTTAATATAACAACTTGGTTTATTTTCGTCCTACATGCATGCAGGTGGCACGGTGGCTTAGTGGTTAGCACGTTCACCTCTCAGTACTGGGAATTCCCTGCTCGAATCCCGATCTGGTTGGAGTTTCTATGCTCTCCCCGTGTCGTGTGTGATTTATCTGGGCTCTCTGGTTTTGTCCCACAGTAAAATATCATGGATTCTAGGTACATTAAGTGCTCTACATTGCCCTGTATTGTGTGTGTCAGTGTGTGCCCAGCGATGGATTGGTGCCCTGTCCTTGGTGTATCTGGCCAGCGCCCAAAATGTTCTCTCCTGGATGGGCATGGAAAACCCCACCGCGACCCTAGTAGAGGAAAAAGTGGAAGCTAATGGATGGATGGATGGATTTTATTGTACAAACAGAGCATTATATTTACACAAATGAATTTCAGGTGTGATATTTAGGGAATTGTAATAGACAGTATAATATGATAAGGGTGGCGAACATAATCAGTTTTGCAGGATATACATATAATGTTTTGTGCCTAAGACATGTATCAACCGGTCAAAATGGTATGCCATTTGAAAATTTTACAGCAAGTTATGAAGGCTTCTCAAACTTGTTTAGAATCGTCTAACAACAGACAGTAATGCTAATCACATGACACAGAGATCTTGGCAAAAACAACTTGGAGCCCTTCCCACAAATCTCTGGTCTTTTTGAAAGGAAAAAACAATGTCATGCAATTCACAAGCAATATTGTCCATTTCACAATTATTTTAAGTGTATCAGATGATTTTTAAAGAATAAGAATGTTTGTGTTAAAGCTTATCTTTGTACAGAGGCTTATTTTATATACAGTCCTATCAGTAATTCTCAGTCCTCTGCCTAAATATCTTGCATGGTCGCCAATGCAGGTTAAGGATGTTATTGGGCTGATTGGTTGACAGGACACCCTTGCTCAATTGTGATTGAGCACTAATTGTCACTTTCTTACACTGGACACTTTAGACCGACCGTCATAATTATAATGCTTACTTTTTTATGCCAATGGTTAAATAGCTTTAATTATATTGTAAAATTTTTCTGTTTATACTTTCATACTT
>JAOUQT010000002.1:12101537-12112554 GCA_025769995.1 Xyliphius kryptos | reverse complement strand
ATATAAACACGATTTAAACTACCACTGACTAAACTTGCTGAATGAATATTTATTATTTTAATATATATTTTTTATCTTTCTGCTTTTCTCTGCTGATTAAATAAATATATATATTAAAAAAAATGCGCCCGCGTCTTTCTACAACTCAATAACTTTGAGCTCTGCTTGACAACACGTATTTCAGCCAATCATAAAACAGTGACGTAATTAGGGTTCGTCTTAGGGCGGAGCTTGATTGAAATTATGGGCGGTGCGGCTAGTCTATCAAAAACGTGGGAATGTGCGCATGCGAAGTTCAGGCTTGCGACACAAAGTTTTGCTAATCGCTAAAGGGATTTCAAATTGCAAGTCATACTAAGAAACTACACTAAATATACTTTAATCCTGTCATGACAATATTTAGATTATGGTGCGCTACCGGAGAGCAAGACACTGTAGATAGAATGAACTATATGCAGATGATGTTAAAAAAAATCCGCCGAATTGAACAGCCACGGCTTTTTTAAAGACGTGGATCCAATCGTGGACCTCAAGGGCGGGGCTTGTTCTTTCATGGTTCCTTTTTGTTGCTGCTGACTGTATGCTTGCAGCGCGTTAGGGCGACTTTTTTTTTTTACTTGGTTCGGTCAGGATTTAGGGCGCAAGCTCTGTATCCTGCTCGGAATCGTGCTAATGGAAATATATTTAGGGATACGGTTTGTCATAAAATTCGTTCGTAGCTATTTATTGCACAGGGACGTTTGAGGTGAAAATGACTTAATCGGTGTTTGAAACGTTCCATATAGTAATTCATTCGCCCCAGCTTTTAGGGCGCTCGAAAGCGGGTTTCGTTTCTCTCCGCCTGGTTACGGAAGGCTTTAAACATTTTTACTTGAAATATTGTCAGTATGGCAGCTGTACTTGAAGACTGTGTTACCAATATAATGTTTTGCTTTGGGCTTGTACAATGTTACTTCTGAATATTGGCAGCTAGCGTAAATGGTTGCGCTTGCTGTAATCTCGCTTCTGTGATGCGGTCAGCGCTTTAACGTGGAACTGTACAGCATGAAGTATAAATTGCACGTACTAAAAATCGGACATGTTGTACTTAGATTACTTATTAAAACGTGTATAGACGCTTGTGCAATTGCAAAATTAATTTAACGCATCGATGTGCAACTTTGCTTTCTGTCCGAAGTTTGAAAATGAGCATTTTACGCATTAGTTCTGGTTTACCACAAGCAAAATGTAAAGTTAGAACCGTTGTGGACAGAAATACTCGTTTAGCAATCCGTCCGTTAATGGAATGCCGGACTCCGACCGCGCCGCAACTGTGTCGCAGACCGTAAGCGTACAAAGTGTTAAACGGTGTAAACATGGCACAGGCTATTGGCGACCAGAAGAAATATCCTACAGGAGAGGTTGATATAGATCCGGACTTCGAACCTCAAAAGAGGCCGAGGTCCTGCACATGGCCTCTGCCTCGACCGGAGTGCGGTACGGGGAAGCCTGAGCCGACCGAGGCGGACATTATTCCCGAGGAAGAGGACGACGACGAGAGCGGCCCTGATCACCGTGTGGACAACATCAACACACATTCTGTAGAGCTAACAAGCTACACACGTGTCAATCAGAGCTACAGACATGATTCAACGTTAAATACAACTTGTAATAACAAGGACAGTGATGATTATCATTCTCCCAGTACCCCACAACCGCTGGTCGATGCAGTCAATGACCCTGGCATTAGTGCTGTCGCACTCCAGCAGCCTAGAAAATCATCTGCACGAAGAAATGCGTGGGGAAACTACTCTTATGCTGATTTAATCACCCAGGCAATTGAGAGCTCCCCTGAGAAAAGGCTGACTTTGGCTCAGATCTATGACTGGATGGTCAGGTCTGTACCATACTTCAAGGACAAAGGTGACAGCAACAGTTCTGCAGGATGGAAGGTAGGCAGCTGCACATGGTAATACTCTTACTACTAATAATAACAATAATACCAATCAAGCTGTAATATGGTTCGTTATCAACATAACCGATTAAAGGCACATGTGGGCAAAAGGTATACAAATAGAAAACATGCCGATGGGTTTTCTGATTAAATGGATGATGTCAGGGATACGCCAATGGGTGTGTAAACATAGATAAACAGAGCAAGGTTGCAAATGATAAACCCTTCTCAGCTTTTACTTAATTTTGATAAGATCAGTAAATCACCAGCACAAGAGGGAGTTATGCTTAAAAAGAAAAAAAAGCCGCTTTTCAAGAACAGCACAACGTCATCAGTAGATATAGCCAGTTGTTACAGGGGAAAACAATCTGATCTGCAAGATAAAGCATGTAACACCAAGAGCTGTGACAAATCAAGACATACCCTCATATGTGTTCAACAAACAGTGATGCACACAATATTAGCAGTATATTAATCTATTAAGAACCTGAATGTGCAGCAGGTTTCTACTGTACTTGGTAGTTCATTCTTTTGCTGTGAATGTGCTGCAGGTTTCTACTGTACTTCATTGTACACTGTCTACTGTAGTTCATTCTTTTGTTGTGAATGTGCATAGCAAAACTGGATTTCAGAATTGACAAAAAACCCTAAAATGAATAAACTTACAAAGGGGAAAAATGAAAACAAACTTGTGTGTGTCATGACATTTTGATATATTATGTAATGCATAATTCTGAATTGATTAAACTATAATAAAAAAGCAAATATACTGTATATATATATATATGACTGTGTATATTTTATATTTAGCATAAAGGAGTATGCTGCTGTGAGATATGGTTGAGTCACATTATCTTGTAGCGCATGAATTTTGCATCTGTCTGCAGTGGAAGGAGGGTTATTCTATACAGAATTTTGATTGGTTACTTGGTCCCCACCTCCGCTTGCTATTGGCTTATGTCTTGAGCACAGGAATCAATCAGCTGACTGGAAATTATGTAGGTCAGTGTGTAGCAGAATGTGTGGAGCTTGGTGTGGATAGGCTGGCACTCTTCCAGTACTTTTCTGAACAGAGACAAAAAGAATGCCTTGAAGAGGATGTCCATAGGAAGCACAGACATTTTGCAGGCAATTATTATCTATTTATAACCAAATAGTTTTTATGAAATGCCACTGCAGCTTGGTTTAAGGAAAAAAAAATAATGATATCTCCATATTTTTTCATCAGCTTTAATAACTATTGATCATTTAGAATTTTAAGACAACACACTATATAGAAGCTTTTAATATTCACAAACAGTTACATTTTAATTGTGACAAAGCTGAGTGTCAGAATTCTGCAGCCAAACTAACTGATGTGATATAAAAACCCAAATCAGAAAAATTGAGGGGTCAGAGATATGAGTGTTCAGCTTAGTCTTGCACCCTTGATCATTATTTTCCCCCCTTCCCAACTTAAATGAACCTATTTTAATAACATTAATATTAACAAAAATGTGCTGGGCTGATATGGTGTGCAGTGAAATAAGTCAGAGTAGATATAAGAAACACGTTTCCCATACTGTCCTAACATTTTCTGATTTGGGTTTGTAGTTAACAGCCTCTAATGTAGAGCCAGTAATTGGCCATCTAGTATATACTATTCATTAAAGAATAAGCTTTATAAATGTTTTAGGATAATTTTTCCTCTGAATATTGTTTTGTTTTGTTTTTTACATGGGTTTTATTAATTTTAATACTTAGATAATATTTATTCTCTACAGAACTCTATACGACACAACCTGTCCCTCCACAGTCGGTTTGTCAGAGTGCAAAATGAAGGGACAGGCAAGAGTTCTTGGTGGATTGTCAACCCAGATGGTGGCAAAGGAGGAAAAGTGCCCAGAAGACGGGCTGTTTCCATGGACAATAGCAACAAGGTAATTAAGAGTGCGCGCGGCCGTGCTGCTAAAAAAAAAGCTGCACTTCAGGCTTCTCAGGATGGAAGCTCTGAGAGTCCCTCCAGTCTGTCCAAATGGACTGGAAGTCCCACATCCAGAAGCAGTGATGAGCTAGATGCCTGGACAGACTTCCGCTCTCGCACTAATTCCAATGCCAGCACAATAAGTGGCCGACTGTCTCCAATTTTGGCCAATTTGGAAGTTGAGGAGGTTGCTGATGATGAGTCTCCTCTCTCTCCCATGTTGTACTCTAGTCCCAGTAGCATGTCGTCTTCTACTGGCCTCACTGAGCTGCCTCGCCTTGCTGACCTTGCAGGTACTATGAATCTCAATGATGGCCTCTCCAACAATTTAATGGATGACTTTCATGATGACATCAGTTTTACAGCTTCACAATCTTCAGATCAAGATGATTATACAAGTGAACAAGGAAGCCCAGCGTTTACCTTCAGCTGCACCGCCAGCAGTGTTGGGGTTTCCAGTGCCATGTTTAGTCCTTTGCCAATCACCATCCTTCGCCAATCCCCCATGCAAACGATTCAGGAAAACAAACAAGCCAGTTTTATTTGTGGGTCCCACTTTGTGAAGCAGAGTTTACAGCACATTAACAGTTCTGAGTCTCGTATCCACAGCGATGTCCTGCTCACCAAGTCTGATCCATTGATCTCACAAGCCAGTACCTCCATCTCCTCTCAGAGCTCCCGTTGCAAGGGGCAAGCTGGGCCTGGGGGCCAAGTGGGACTCAAAAAGGTCTCATTGTCTAGATGGCAAATAAATGGCATTCTGGGGTCAGAAAGTGAGTCAGACTGCCAAAGCCTGATCAAACAGCATCTCCAGCAGTCTCCATTAAAAAGCACATCTATGCAGCTCAGCTCATCTGATTCACTGTTGTCAGGTCTCAGTGGTATCACGCCCTGCGTACTGTCATCTCGGGATCGATTCTCCACTGATCTTGATCTTGAAGATTTCAGCAGTAACCTTGATTGTGACATGGACACCATCATTAAAAATGACCTGATGGATGCAGATGACTTGGAGTTTAGCTTTGATTCTCATCTCTTTTTTCATCAAAATACAAATATTAATTCAGGGAGTATGTCAAATACCAAAAAAAACTCATCCAAAACCGGGTACCAAGCTGATCAGCTCAACCAATGGAATGTAGTTACGGGGCAGAACGAAACTTTATAAACTGCTCTAATGTTTTTAACAATGTCCTTTCTAAAGGACATGTATAATTGTTTGAAAATTACATAATACAGTCGACTCAATTTTATTGGCGGATAGAGTAACTTTGTACTTTGGCAACATGGTTTAAGATTCTAAGAGAAGGTAAAGTAAATAAAACTAGTTATGCTGGAAAAGGTTTTTGATATGTTGAGTTAATAAATGGAAATAGAAGTGAATCTATCTATAACCATACTTTAGAAGGTGATATTCACATCTCTGTACTCATTGTTGGAAACACATGATTTCTGCCAAACTAAACATTTAATAGAACATGTCGTTGGCCATAGATACCATAGACTAGGTACTCTTTTTAGTGTTTCAGAACTGGTATGTGAGTATCCTGTGCCGCCTTTATATAAATATTTTTAACCAGAAAGAAGGAAGATGATGAAGTGTATGATGTGTTTACTAGTCGTTTAACAGAACAGTGAAATAATAGAACATGAATTGCCATTACATTTTTGGTGTATAGTTGGAAACCCACCAATTTGTAAGCTTTTAGGACTACAGTGGTACACTTTCAGACTTTTTAGATTTTATGCCAGTATGCAGCAAAGCACTTAACTTTGCATGCAAGTGAAAGTTAGTTTGCTTACATGGACTGTATTTTGTTGAACATGCAGCTTAGCTATCCAGATGTGAGCCTGGTGTTTTTTGAATGTTTAGCAGTAGTGCCATTCAAAGACTATTGTCATTTGACAGACGTACAAGATGTGCTTATCCTAGTTGAATTCAACTTTGTGCAAACAACTCCAACATCTCATTGCACCAGTGTGCAATACTTTTATGAGTACCTTTTATGAGTAAGGTTGGTTTAGGGTGGTCTTCATTGTTTACATAAACCCATTGTGCTAATAAATCAGTGTTGTACATTTTTGTCCTGATAATAGGATATTTATAACAAAAAACAACTTGAAATATGTATCCTGGTTTCATTGTATTATTAAGGCTTCAGTAGGAAATGCTGCTGGATGCAAATGAGAAAAGAGAAACGTTTTATGTTTCACATGCCGTATATAACATAACTGGCTATATTGATGTATTTACCAACAAAAGAGTGGATTGTTTTCTGGATTAGCTTTGTGCAATGGATCGTTTGGGTAGTAGATTTAAATGTGCATGTAAATAAAGCTTTGCACAGTATTTTGTTTGTCTTTGGTCCTTGTTATTTCTTTTGGTAATTAAGATGATTAGTTTTTATAACTTAATAATTAAATATATAAAAATAAATAAAAGCTTTCTGTAAGTTGTCATTTGAAAAAGCAATTTTTTGAGAGGAATAAATTGGGGCACATCTTCTTTTTTTTCCCTATTTAAAATGCCTACAATCACACACGGGTGTTTTACATCAGGTGCCTACAATTTAGTCCATTGTACTCAGCTGTTTGAAGAAGGATTGCCTTATTTAAACATCAGACATGTTGTTTGGAGTGATCCTGACTGAGAGTTTGGAAGTGATGTCTGAGGCCATCAGAAAGAAGATTGCAACAGCTTATGTGTCTGGTAAAGGTTTAAAAAATTATTTAAATAGTTTGAAATCGGCTAATTCCGCTATTGTAAAAATAGTAACACCTAACAACAACTTTACCCTAGAAGTTGAAGATTCCAAAATAAGTCTACAAAAACCCTAAAATGTCATCCCAGGACCTACAGCAGGCTCTGGCTACTATTGATGTGAAAGTGCATGCCTCTACAATCCGAAAAAGACTGCACAAGTTTAACTCTTATGGAAGGTGTGCAGGGTGGAAACCTTTGCTGACCAAGAGAAACATGAAAGCCATGCTGAATTTTCCAGGGAGAGAACATGGACAATGACCAGAACTTTTTGGAATAATGTTTTTTTGGCCCATGTGTCTAAAAATAAATAATTTGGATGCTATAACAAAAGCCATGTTTGACGTAAACCTTGCTGCAGCAGAACCTCGCTAGTGGGCTGTCATGGAATTCACCATGAATTCTACTGTGCATCAGAGGTTACTTGAGGATCATCTAAAAAAAAAAGTCAAGCTGATGCAAAACTGGACCTTACAACATGGCAGTGACCAAAAACGAGTAAATCCCTGTAAAAGGCCAGATGCTGTGGGGTGACTTAAAACAGAGAGTACATGCAGGAAGAAACCCCTTCAACATCTCAAGATAAAACTTTCTTCAGACTGAGGTCAGTAATTTGTAGGTGCTATAAGAATTGTGGGAGGGACACAATGTACTATTTTTTCCTCGGTTAGAATATTGTCACCTTTCTAAAATGATGGCCTAAGTCATTTTTTGACAAATGATATATTTGCCTAAATCACCTCTTCACCATGCTGTCCACCTCCGATAAAATGTCTTTAGTTTAACAGATCATGTGATTCTACCCCTGTAATAAAATGGCCTGTGCCAAGAGTGAATTATAATAGACATAATATTTAAATGCAAAACCTGAAACAAAAAAGACTTTTGGGGCCATTATTTTAGGAAGGTGACTATAGGGTGGTCCATTTATATGGATACATACATACATATATAATCTGTACGTTTCCATATAATTGTTGTTTAACAGCAAATAAATCACCTTTTTTCAGGGATAAATAAAAGATACATTAAGTGAACATTTCTTAATAAAAAACTAAATATTTAATGGTACAAGTGCTGGTCATAAAATTAAGATATTATGAAAAAGTTCATTTTATTTATGTAATTTAAAAAGTGAAACGTGTATATTATAATGTGTATATTATACACATTCGTTACACACAGACTGAAATATTTCAAGTGTTTATTTCTTTGATTTGATGATTATAACTGATAAAAAAACTAATTCTGTATCTCAGAAAATTAGAATATTACTTTAGACCAATACAAAAAATGATTTTTAGAAATGCTGAAAAATAGAAACATAAAAAGTATCAGCATGTACAGCACTCAATACTTAGTTGGGACTCCTTTTGCCCGAATTACTACAGCAATGCGGCGTGGCATGGAGACGATGTCACTGCTCAGGTGTTATGAAAGCAAAGGTTGTGCTGATTGTGGCCTTCAGCTGTACTGCATTGTTGGGTCTGGTGTGTCGCATCTTCCTCTTCACAATGCCCCATAGATTTTCTATAGTGTTAAGGTCAGGTGAGTTTGCACGCCATTTAAAAACAGGGATACCATGTTCCTTAAACCAAGTACTTGTAGCTTTGCCACTGTGTGCAGGTTCCAAGTCCTGTTGTAAAATGAAATCATCTTCAAATGACATGCATTCTGTGCCTCTCTTCTCTTCCTTCAGACTTTGATACCTTTGATTTTCAAAGGAAATGCAAAATTTACTTTCATCAGAGAACTTAACTTTGAACCACACAGCAGCAGTCCAGTCCCTTTGTGTTTAGACGCTTCTGACACTGGCTTTTATTTAAGAGTGGCTTGATACAAGAAAACAAAACTAATCAAATCATTGAATGTGAATCAATGATTCATTGAATCTAATGTTGCCATGAAATTCTATGTCTATACTGAATGATGGTAAACTCTGGACCACTATTTTCTATTAAGCTACATACCGATAGTAAGAAAAACAGTAATAATTTAAATACTAAATACAGCCACAGTTGCTGATTTTCAAATCCTGTACTATTATTGCAATAATTGTCAACCACATCTCAAATTTAGCACAATTGCACAGAATGTTTTGCATCATTGATGACCGTATGGTGCTTAAGTGACTAAGACTCTGCCTCTTAAATAATTTATGACATAGAATATATATTTTGTACACATTATATGTTTTTGTTACATATTGACACGAGTTACTCAAAAACTAAAGGTCAGTTACAAATCAGTGTGAAAAAAGCACCATTATTAAAAAGTAGCCTGGACAAACAATTTGAATTCAGAAGACTAAACTTATTACATCATTTAAATATTTATAAAGTTTTCTGCTTAGCCCAGTGTCTTTTAGCCCACACTATTACCGCAATCTGTAAAATACACTTAACTGATGGTTCCTCAGTAAGTGAACCATGCCCCTATTGTTAACCATGTCCCACATTTAGCACTATTGCAAATTAATATGCTATGAATGACCTCATATACTTTCATTTAAAAAATTTGTGATATTAAGGTGTTTAAGTAAAATAATTTCTGCATTCAAATAAGTGATTGTAATGTTTAACCTATCTGTTTTTAATAACTATTATGGTTGGGAGATTATGTGTCCTGTTTTCTTCTGGACACCTTGGAGAATGAATGAATGAATGAATGAATACGTCACAATTCCATTATACAATACTGCGTTCTTTAATTTATAGGTGATTCATTGACGGCCCTTTTTTTGAGGAAAATAATGTCTCCACTCCTAGTAACAGTCGATATATGATGATCTATATGCCCTTGTGCGCCGATTGGACAGTGCCCCGGTGAGTTCTCATTGGCTATTGGCTTCCTTTGCTGTGAGCCAGTCAGCTGCTCTGTATCCAAGTAAATTTAGGATGTGGAGCTATTTAAGTTGTCTGATATTATACAAAGAACTAAACTGCATTATCTATACATAGTCTAATTATATAAATGTTAGGCATCAATCGCCAATGCGACCTGTGTAACTTGGTATACTGTATGTTATGATCAGTTCATAAATAATAATTAAAACATAAAACACTGAATTAAGTATTTATTATGAATTTAATGTACTGAATGTAAATGTATATCTATTTGCTTTGCTGACGCCAAAACTGTAAACTGTCATATAAATAATTTGCTGTAATACTGTTTTGGGCTGTGCTCAGGTCTGCTGCAGCCATTCATTCTCATCTGATTAGAAAAAAGAATGACGTGTGAGGGGTTAAAATAATATCCACGTGTCTATTTCGCCATCTGCTGTTCAATATACAGCAAAGCATTTCATATCTGGTTTCCTGTAGCATTCCCTATCATATATACAGTATAAAACCTGCATGTTGGCATACAAAGCCAAACATGGTCCAGTGCCTACCTCGGCAATGGTCAAAACTTGTGCTTCGTACAAAGTATGGAAAATCCAGACTTTTCTCTGACCTGGCACTGCGATGATGGAATAATTTCACTTTAAATGTCAGAAGAATCGCTTGCTGTCTTTAAATGCATACTTAAGACCCACAACTTTCTTGTGCACTTGAGTGTCTCTAATCTCTTATGTGTCTTGTCTTTCAGGTAGTGTAGGATTGCTTTTGCATGGTAGGAAAAAAATTAATTTCAGTTGTTTGTATTGTATTGTATCATATTAATTCATTCTGGCAGTTTCCTATCTCTAGTTACACAGAAACATGTTTTATACATTTACAATAATAAACTGGAAGCAGATTCATCTTCAAAGTACTTAAATATATCTGTATGTATCCATATAAATGGCTATAAACCCTATATTTTATTGAATTTTTAGCTTGAATTTGGCATGGACTAATTCAGTGTATCTACACTACTATACAGTATAATGCAAACCAAAAAGGGAGACTCCTGTATATTAAAGTAAAGGGTTATAAACAAATTGTTAGAATTTCTACCAGAGAATATTTTCAGCCTTTTCCTTTTATAAGGGGTCAACCACAGCGAGTCAATGTCTTCCACCTCACTCTGTCTTCTGCATCTTCTTCTTAAGCTTCTTCTTTAACTATATTGACCGCATCCATATATTTCCTCCTTGGCCTACCTCTCTGGCTCTTGCCTGGCATCTCCATCTCTATCCTCCTACCAATATATCTACTGTCCCTCCTCTGCACATGTCTAAACCATTTCAATTGGCCCTCTCTAACTTTGCCTCCCAAATTTCCAACATGTGCTGTCCCTCTGATGTTCTCATTCATTCATAATCCTGTCCATCCTTGTCACTCCTAATGAGAACCTCAACATCTTAAGCTCTGTCACCTCCAGCTCTGCTTCCTGTCTCTTAGTCAGTGCCACTGTCTCCAAACCATACAAC
>JAOUQT010000002.1:12071675-12084806 GCA_025769995.1 Xyliphius kryptos | reverse complement strand
CCAGTGTGTGTGTATTTGTGTGTTTCACTGCACGGATGGGTTAAATGCAGAGGACCAATTCCGCTGTGTGCAAAACACGGTGGCAAAATTTATCACCTTCACTTGATCATTCTCTCCTAAATCTCACACTCCTTCAACCTTTGTGTGGGGTAACCCTTTCAGACATTTACAGTAGTGTTCAGAATAATAGCAGTCTAATGACTAACCAGATTAATCAGTGTTTTTGATATAAATTATATTACCACATTTTACCAGTTGTTACAGTAGATTCTTCTAAAACCAACAGACTCTGCATTCCTTATATGCATGCTCTTGAGTCTGTGTATTTAAATAATTAATTTAAAAGGGTGGTGTTCAATTAGTGAGAAGCAGGTGTGAATCATGTAGCCCGTATTTACGGGTGAAGCCAGCACCTGTTGTACAAATGCATTTTTCCTTGAAAGCTAGATGAAAGCAGAGCTGTTCAAGACATTGTTCAGAAGAACAGTGTACTTTGATGAAAACATTTAATGGAGAGGGTGAAACCTATAAAGAAGTGCAGACAATAAGAAATAAAAGGCTGTTCAGCTAAAACAATCTCCAATGCGATAAAATGAAAAGCAAAACGAGAGACGTGGAAGAAAATGAAAGACTACTTATCGAATGGATCGGAAAAAAGCTAGATTGGCAAAGGCTCAGTCAATAATCAGCTCCAGGATGAACAAAGACAGTCTGAAGTTACCTGTGAGTACTGTGACAGTTAAAAGACGCCTATGCGAAGCTAATATATTAGAAAAAAGTCCCCGCAAGTTCCAACTGTTAAAGCCATGTACTAACACAGATTAAAAATTGTTAAAGAACACATCAACTGGACTAAAGAGAAATGGAGAAACATTTTGTGGACTGATGAAAGTAAAATTGTTCGTTTTGGGCCTAATGGCAGACAACCATTAAACTCAGTACACGCTGAAAATAGTGAAGCATGGTGCTGCTAACATCATGATATGGGCATCATTGACTGCAAACTCACCAGGAGCAAAAGCATCCTGGGCTGTAATACTAGTTGATAGGTGCCAGAAGTTGGTTGACTCTATGCAACACAGATGTGAAGCAGTTCTATAAACTGTGGTTATAGTGATATAAATGTTTGTGTTAGTGATTCACCGGAATGATAAATCCTAAAAATGAAGATAGATATTTTGAGTTTGCATGGAAATAAAAACTCTGCTATTAACACTGCTATTATTTTGTGCACAACTTGTAAGTCTGCCATTATCAACCAAGAAGGGCGGAACAATAGCTTTTTCAGGCTGTCGTTGCAAACAGCTTGAAGAGGCAAAAAAAACAGCTTTCAATGAATCATTATTAATGTCAATTCAGCTACCATGGCTATGCATAACAACAGAACCCAGGACCTAATTCCTGTGAGATGACAGCCCTACCCACTGTGCCACCCTTGTTGTTATGACTGAATGTGTCTGTATAGCTAGAATATCGAAATTGTGCCACCAGAAACAATTGTCTGATTGTCTTTACACATTTTATAAATTAAATGATAAACTAGGGAATAGGACATGAAAAATAAAAACTTTAGCTTTCACCAGCACCCTAAGAGACACATTTTTGTTGCCCAAGTGATTTATGTAAGTACTGTATCTAGGCTATTTTAACTGTGCCCAACATAGAGGTTCTAGGCACATATGACATTGTGCAAATTATATTAAACGTTTAATAGAAAAATATACACAAAAAAAACATTTCAGCATGGAAATATACAATCATGGAAAAAATGATGCTGAAACTGCGGGAATGGCATTTACAAGAGCATGTCGGAATCACTTTGGTTTTACAGAAACAAATAAAAGCACAACAATAATAATGAATACTGCCATCTAAGCAGTTAACTACAATAGGCACACTCTTGATTTAACACAATTTTAGCCAAAAACACAACCACAAACAGGGAAAGACAGATGCAAAGCCACTACTTCCTTGTAGAAAATAAACTAGGTGAGGCGGAATGTTCTGGTCCTTTGAGTTTTTGATTGAAAATACAGTATGAGTGACGTGTGTGTGGATAAACAATATGCAGAATGCAAGGATGAGCTGAGAACCAATAGTGGTACTCAAAAGAGAAAAAAATAAAAACAATGTGAGAACGAGAAAGTGCAGAGATGCTGGTGAGATGAATGATCATTGTGCACTCATTACAAAGTGTTTAGACACATCAGTTTGTGTTGCTTGACTCTGGAGCATGCAGTAACTGGCAGCCCACAGACAAAATGACTAGTGCGGCTGGAGAGAGTCAGAGGCGAGGGATATTGTTATTACCATTCGCCAGATTCTCGTTGCTCTCATAGCAACCAGAATCACGTGGAGAATCTCTTGAGCAAGATGATATATCTGGATGAACTTTCTCCTCTGGGTCTACTGAGGAAACACCATTCTCAGGGTCACTGCCAACTATAATCACATGCAACAGAGGAAATTTTGAAAATGACGACTGAAATCTCTTTTAAAACTGTATATTGTGTGTGAGTGTGTGTATGTGGGTGTGCACGACACATCTCTTGTGGTTTACTCACTGTCATACTCCTGTAGCAGCTCAACTGCAGCCAGCAACACTGCTCTGTGCTGTGGATCTCTGATGTGCAACTCATGCAGGTCCTCTTCCTCCAGCAACTTAAATGTTTCCAGATCTTCGTACCCGTTAAACAGAAATGTGGGCATGTGCTCCTATAGAAGCACCAGAAGATTAATAAAAGGCTGAAATGTAACGGGAAAATGAAATTATTTGGACTCTAAACTGGAACTGTCATTACTTTGAGGTTGATGCGCTCTAGAAGCTCTTCCACAGAGGTGGGTTTCGGAGACTGACTCTTCCTTCTCTTCCTGATGCTGCACTTTGGCTTTTCACTTTCGTCACTCAGAACATCTACATAGATGAACTTAAATGTGCCCACCTTGTTATTCAGAAGGCCCATCCATGTACCCATTGGAGGCTTACTGATAATATCTATAACATCCCCTCTCTGTAACAAATTAGCATACAGCGTGGGTTTAAACACATGAATTGTGCAAAATAACACATGAACTAATACAGGCTAGGTTACAAATACAAAATAATTTTCATACAGAATTCAAATGTTGTTTCATGGTACAATATATGACAAGTGATCAAGTGATCTACTCATGTCACAAACCAGTCAAAGACAAATATCCCAAGTAGCCCAAGAGCATGCCAGAGAGAGCTTTCCAATGTATAACCTAAATCCAGTAGCATCTGTGCGAGCCAGCTCTGGATAAGATCCTTTCCTGCTTCAATCACGTTGCTAACACCACACTAAAGCCTTAACCTTCATATTGCACATTTTAAACCCAATTGTGATTTACATGTAATATAATAACATGAAGTCATGTTTGTTTTTGCTCTAAATTGCTAATTTTTACTTCGGATGGATGATAATGGGAATTCAGAGCCTTGTACACGTACTTAGCTATAAAGTATCAAGTGTAACTGCAAAAAAACTGGGGCAAGATGCTTGAAAGATGGTATCGATGTTGGTGTTAATACACAGTATATAACAATGAAATCCATGTGCACATTGATAGCTAGGTTGATGATGGTGTATATGGGTTCAGTGCAATGTGACTTCTTTCAGCAACCAATTAGCCAGTTCATGTGAATCTGGTCATATTGTTATCCAGGATTCCTTAGTGGATACATTTTCTCAGAAGAAATTCCACTTTAATCAGTTAGCAAGTAGAAATTAATATCCAAACTACAGCAGTTCAAAAGTATATATACTCACTGGCTATTTTATTAGGTACTTAGTATAAGAATGGGAAGAAAGGTGAAGAATGGGAATTTAAGTGAACATGGCATGGTTGTTGGTTCCAGGTGGGCTTGTCTGAGTACCCCAGCCAGTCTCAATGCGTGATCATTGTAGAAGGGCCTTAGTCAGGGAGGTGACTAAGTTGTTCTCACAACAAAAAAATTCTCTAGTCTGATGTAACAAATATTGAACTTTTTGGCCTGAATGCCACGCATCACGTCTGGAGGAAACCAGGCACCTTATTACTGCTATGTCTCAGCTGAAATATTTATTTCTTTATATTCATTGTATTCCCAAATTATTTTCCAAATAATGCCTTGAATATCAAACTATTTATGGTCCTCATGTATGTGTGTTTTGATAAAAAAAATTTGTGATATTAATTTCAAAGCTCTCACCTTGAGTTTGAGGGAATCTGTGTCATAGGGACTGGGAATAAAGTCAGTGTGTACAAGGGCTCGGCCACAAAATGGCCCTCTGTAAGGTAACTCCTCCTCATCTCCATCCTCTGACTTGACACTTTCTCTATTACTTGCTGAGGAGTCTGTGGTGCTTACTGTCTGACCACCTGCAATTGTTAATGCACATCAAATGAGGTTTTGAAAAGTGATTTGATCACTCATGCAGGAATTAGACACACACTTACTCATTGAGCTCTGTCCACTTAGAGAGCTCCTCAGGCTCTCGACAGAACCTCCAGACTTGAGCTTGTTTTTTTCCAGTAAGTCTGTGTTGGGGGAGTCAGGCACTTTGCTTGGACTCAGCTTAGTGGGAGAGACAACGAGAGAGAGAAAGACAGAGAGTGAAAGATATATTTACATTGTATTTTATCAGATTTACCTGTAGGGGGCACTAAACACCTATAAATGGATAGAGTACAGCATGACTAAGCACAAAATTTATATAAGACAATATAAGACAGTAACAAACATAATATGAGCACAGATCAAAATGTCACACAGCTCTCCAATCTGCCCATTTTCTTGGCTTATAAAAACAGTATGCATTATTGTAATACCTGGTCAATCAGGACAGAACTACTTTTTTTGGATATGCGTTTCCTCATAGTTTCCTTCACCGACTTCACCTTCCTTCCGAGAGAGAGGCGGGATGGAGTTGGTGACCTTGCTGTATCTCTCCTACTGATGGTCCCATTACTACTCTGTAATAAAAGCAAAAAAAATGCAAAACATATGCAAAATAACATAAGCTTCAGCCTCCATCTATGAGGTGTGTGTAACAAAATGTATAACACCTCTAGTCTTATACAGTATTGTGTAAAGTAGGATATATTATATTGCTTGGTACTTACAGGGGTTTTACAGCTGTGTCTTGCGTATACAGGCTGGTTCATAAGGTCAAACCCTCCAAAGCTGCATGCCCTCTGTGGAGAAAGTTATGCAGAACTGTGAAACATGTCTGAATACTAAAAATAGCTGTAAGGAAGGTTTCAAAACTGCATTTTTTCACAGAAGATGAATTGTATCTGTTTAAACTGACAGAGGAACACTTGCAAAAACACTACAGAGAGAGATATATGCAGAGAGAAAAGCGAATAGGTAGTGTGTGAGAATCTACTGTGACTTTTTCACAAGAGGAATACGTGGAAGCAGACATACAGCATAATACACTGTTTCCATTCCACTCATCCCATTTGGGTTTAGCATATCTATTTATGGAAGTAACTCTGACTACAAATCTGTTGTAACTAGGGACAATATAACAGGGAATATTTAAACATAGCTTCTTGGGTTAACCAGAGGATTGGAGATTCTTAACTCACCCCATGTAATTTAGAGGCACTCAGCGCACGTCTCATTTCTCCATCAGTCACAGAGCGAGTTATCCTAGGCTCCTCTAAACAGAAGCCATCAGCTTCAGAAAAAGATGAGCAGCTGCATGCGTCCATCACTGAAGTTTCCACACCGGGCTCAATGGGAGGGTAGCTTAGCCCCTGGCTACTGTTAAAGAGATTAAACTGCTTATGGCCACTGGAGATGTCCAGACTGCTGGTCGATGGAGACGTGGTCATTCTACATGAATCTCTATCCCTACACATAGCTGAGGCCATTCCATCACTCTGAGACACGACCAGGCGCTTCTGTACTTCTGAGTAAAGAGAGGACTTTTCTTCACATGTAGGAGAGAAGTCAGAGCTCAGCGAGTCTGAAAAAGAGACAGCACAATTACACACACACACACACACACACACACACACACACACACACACACACAGAAACTAATGAGGGCCTGGTTCATTTTATTTTTGTTTGTTATTACAATAAAAAAAAATATATGCAGAGATCTCTGCCTCCGTTCCCCTATATTGTTCTTTAACTTTGCATTATGTTGGAAATTAAATCAAAAGAGGTCCCGAATATTCTGAGGTAACTCCAGATAGGATGAAGCAATTGGAGGAATCACATGAATGTGTAATCAATTGCGTGGATCCCAACTTTAGAACCTTTAATGGTTCTAAGGAGAAAATGAATACCACAACCCATTTCCCTCCCATTGTGTCAAATTAATTCAGTTAATACACACAGAGTGTATTAAATGACAGAGTGACAGACTAAATAAAAAACCTTTAGCAAGCTAAATATGTATTAAGTAAATATGCACAATACACACTTCATAAAGTGTGTGTGTGTTTGCATGTATAATATAAGAGTATATCATAACATTCAGTAAATTTCCCAGTATCACATTCACCAATCCACATTTATTAACAATATTCTCAAGAGTCCAACATGAATCAAATATCTATTTTTATTAACAATTTTAACAATTTGATCTTTAATGTCCCTCAAATAGACCAAAGAAAGTCTAAAATCTCAAAAACCAATATTCAGAATTGTTTTTAATGATTTCTGAAGGAGGAGAAAAATGTTATATTTCTTGCCTTTTGATGTGTGTTTTTTGGTCTCGTCTATTCTAATGAGGTTCTTCTTCACTCGGCGTGTAGAGTTGACCAGCTTGTGAAGTCTGCGAAAAGCTAATGACTCCTCTAGCTCATCATCTGACTGCTCCTGTGACTGCGAGGAGGACAGAGCAGTTAAAGATAAGTTTTAACTTGCTTAATGCATTTTAATATGGTACAATCAATAGATTAACTGCAAGGAGTGATTATGACTGAAAAAAGGTTGCATGTCCGGTTTTTTGCCTCAAAAATCATCTTGTATAGTCTTGTGTCTTATTATACTACTGATTTCTCTCATACTGAGACTGCGGGCATTTGAGTTGTTTTTGAAACACTAAATTAAGCAACCACCATAAATCACAAAGTATAGGAATAAGGATTTAAAGATGAAATCCATAATGTACTTTGATTAAATAATGGGTACAGCACATGACAATCGGTAATTACATTTTATTTGGGAAATTTGAATGTGTGTAAAGTACTAACAGTGTAGACTCAAACAAGAATCTGGAAGACTTTGAACAGAAGCTTCGGTGAATAATCAATTCTCAGCAGTGTGTATTAAAATCCACATACTTTAGGATCTCTTGAACTTAATGATAATCACACAAGAATGTAACCATAGTTTTATCTATTTAGCACCTGTGATACTCTCACCAGTCACTTTATTTAGGACACCTGTTCAATTGTTTGTCTCTGATCACCCGATCACCTGGCCGCAACTCAATTCATTTAGGCATGTGATGGAGGTCACAACAACGTGCTGAAGTACAAAGCAAACATCAGAATGTTGAAGAATGATTCAAGTGACCTTGAACGTGGCTGTTGGTGACACACAGGCTGGTCCAAAAAGATAAAATTTCCAGTGAGCAGCAGTTGTGTGTAGACTAAAATGCCTTATTGGTGTGTGGAATCAGAGGTGAATAGGCAGACTGGTTCAAGATGATAGAAATGCAACAGTAGCTCAAAAACCACTCATTACAACCAAAGACTGCAGAATACCATCTCTGTTGAAAGTATGCCACAAAAAATTAAGGCCGTTCTGAAGGCAAAATGGGATCCACCCTTTTAATAGAAATGTGTAACTAATAATGTGGCCGGTGAATGTTTAGTTCTGTTTGAGCTTTCCACATAGACTGAGAATAACTCAAGAATTACATTTGTGCAGAATTAAATCCATACTGACAGCTGTGAATGTGGTTATTACATGAACCCTTTGTGGACAAAGAGGAAGAAGGAGGCCTAAGAAAGAATTCAAAGCAGAAATCTTTTTGGCTAGTGCTACTGGATGGTTGGAAGCTAAGGAATGTTTATTTTTGTTGATTTTGCACTAGTCTCATGGTCATAGGTTCAAGGTCTAACTGAAATAGCACAAAACACATTCTGTCTCTTTTTACAATATAGAGTAAGCACAACAATAATGTATTCACTTACTGCCTAATCCACAAACTAATACAAAACACCAATGCTGGACTTACACTTCTATCCTAATACAATATAGGTCTAACTGCTCTAGTACTTTTAGGTCATGGTCCAGAGATTTGAATGAGACAATTTGAGGAAATATGGTGGAAAATGATGCATAGAGAGATTGCCCAAGGGAATGCACCCAACAGAACCGATCATGCCCGCCCTATCTGAAAAAGCCAAAGAACAGAGCCCAGTGCTGTATGCAGCCAACACGACACAATGGGGGATTAAGTACTGATTGAGATAAATAGACCTTTAAAGGGGGTTGGGACATAGCCCCGTGGTGGATTGATAGATAATGACAATAACAAATGCCTGACAGTGCGTGGGACATTCCTGTTAAGAGAATGCCTGAGATAGGAGGATGTGGCCCAAGCCAATAAACACATTACAACAAACAAGGATGTGGCACATCTAATCATGCACAGCTACTATTAACTCCCTCATTCAATTGGCTTGGGAGAGAGAGTGTTCAATAAAGGAAGGCTGTTAGAGAACTGAGGTGTAGCCTAATAAAAAATCTTTCACCAAACACTGAAAATTAGGACCAGTAGTTCATTATTACTTACAGTAAAGCTCAATGAGAGCTCATTCTTTGTGGGACTGGAAGCATCAATCCACCCAGTAAGGTCCATGGTACACGTCTGACGATTCTGAGCTTCATACTCTTTCAACTACAATCAGAAAGGTATTGTGTAATGAACTGAGAGTTTCAATGTTATTTCTAGTTCAGAAAATGAGCCATGTGCAGGTTAAATACTTTGATTAAAGAACACTTTAATACCAAACAAAGGGAAAATACTGTAAAAAATAACAAACCCAGAGGAAAGTGACATTACCCGAGCCAAGGCCTCCTCTACTGTTATCATCTTCTCCTTAACCATTGTCATCAGCTGGATGCGTTCTTCATCACTCATTGTGATCTCACTGGCTACAAAGCCGAGGTCATCGGCTGTACACAAGATACCGAAGAGGTCAGAGTTTTCTAAGAATAATGCAGAGGTCTAATAGGTATCAGATAATCAGCTGCACCTTTTGATGGAAGGCGTGTGATGCCTTTCTGTGTTTTCCGGAAATTCTGCCAGAACGATTTGTTTTTCTTTCTGTCCCATTTGCCTACATAAGCAAAGAAAATGTCAACTGTCACCTCAGTGTAAAAACAGCACTAACAAATATTTAAGAATTTTTGTCAAAATGATTAAAAGCATGAAATATATTTAAATCACACACACACACGTTTATATATATGCGTAGGTATTTTTTTTTCAAATATTGATGCTATTAATGCTACAGTAACAAAAAGGGAACTTTAAGGCTATTTTACTTTTTTATTTTTATTACAAACTATTAAAAGCACACTTTCCTATTCAGGACCATGATATCAGAAAGAACAGAAATTGCTATCTTTATAAGGACATTAGGGCCCTGTGACGATATATAAACATGCTACATTCACAGCAATTACCTGCACACACACATGCATATTTTTTTGCCTTGCTACTCTTGTGTGATTATGGCAGATAATGAATGCTATGTCTGACCCTAACTGCAGAAGTAAAAAGTCAAATTCTAGTAGTTTTTAAATTTGTTAAAAAACAAAATCATCATAGAACTTTTTCAGATACTCAAAATTCTCAAAAAAATATTTCTGATCCCCACTACACACAAACTCTGATATGCACTCTTCCACAGACACAGACCATACCTCCAGATCCATCTTCTGAGACAGACCTGTTCATCAGGAGCCTAGAAACAAAAATGTCACTATAAACCACAGATCTCAGTAGTGCAACTTCATCACACGTATTCACTTGTTATTTTATCCATATTTTTACAAGTTATCCAAATATATTCCACAAAACTTATAATCTGTTTTACATTTTCCACACATCACCACGTTGCTGTGCCTATATTACCCACAGGGCACAGCTGCAATCAATGATAAATGTCTCAAACGTTTTGGAGTTGTTGTATCTGGAGACAAACACAAATCCCAGTAAAGCCTACAGTAAAAATGTAGAGCAGAAGTGTCCAAACTACGACCAACTCCGGCCAGAGGTACAGTTTTTATTGGCCAACAGCAAATTTTAAAAATACAATTGAACATGGCCAGTTGGCCTTTTTAATCCAGTACGCCAAAGATATGACATATATACAATATGACATGGCGCGTTATTACAACTTGATTAACCAAGGCGGCTTTTCATAGGAGCACGCGCTCTCTTTTTAGTTTTGTTTCTATAGTGTACGGGGAAATCAGGGCTTGTGAGTAAGATGAATACAAGCTGACGATTGGATGAGAAGGCATCATGTGGGCGGGTGTTCACGTCCCAAAGGACGCACTAAAATGGTATAGGTACAGTACGTGTACTTTTTTCAGTTATTTAATCCATTTCATTAATTATTAAATATTAAATATTTAATACTTAAACTTACACCTGTATTAAAAGTTACAATAACAGGAAAGACATCCAAATTCAAGTGATGAATCCAAGATGATCGATGAACACCTCAGATCAGTTCTGAAAATTGCCACAAACACCAGACTTTTTGATGGACTGGTTATTAACACTCTAATGCCTTTTTTTATATTTGTGTTTGATATTAAGGAACCTGGTGCTGGCCTGGCCCACCTGCCAAATATTAAAAGGCAACGTGGCACCCGAGCTAAAAAATGTGCTCGCCCCTTTTGTTGACTTTTCAAATGCTGTTGGGCTTTTAGTGGAAGACTGCTGCTCCCATGAGCCTATGCATGTCTTTCCCTCCGGTGACAAATGCTGTTGACGCTAGTGATCAGTGCTTTTTGTAGCAAAGATACAGATTTACACAAAGAAGAGAATAATCATGGAATTTGTGCACTACTGCACGATCCTAGCATTAGTGTGTTGACCCCAACACCCCCACCCCCATGTCATACAATCAGTGAATCACAGGAAGGAAGCAGGAAGACAAGTGGGTCACCAGGAAGTGCGCAAGGCATCACCTCTACACTCACAAGTGGATATGTTTCATAGAAAAGGAAGATGGATGTCACACTGGACTACAATAAATAAAATGACATATTAAAATGCAGAAAACAAACCATTACAATCAGTTAAATTAGTAATACCTTCTCTCCACATCAGGAGTGTGATCAGTACTGCTCAGCCCCATGGAGTCCTTGAAAGAAGTGAAAGTTTTTTTCAGCTTAAAGTGAAAATGAAAAGTTGGACATGAAGTAAGAAATTGGTCCGCACTGAGAAGTGCAAAAATTTCCCGGAAGCTTACCTGGACATCTGAGCGCAGCTGTAATGATGCGAAAATTGTCTCTGTATTTTCCTGAAAATAAAAAACATTAAGTAAATATTCACATGGCGTGGGAGCTTTATTGAATCAGTAGTTTTTAACATGAATTCTACAGCTTTTTAACTATTTACAGCAAAGTTCTTACAATCTCTGCACATTCCTGAGGCACACTGTGCTTTCGATGCTCCTCCATTCTCTCATGCATGTCACTGTAAGAGGAACTGTAATACTCTGAGTAGTCCTCAGCCAAATCTTCAATGTTTCCCAGAGAGCCATCCTGTAAAAAGAAAGCAACTCAATGGAAATCTGTGGGAATAATTGCTCAAACATTCATATGATCATAAAAGGATACGTTTTAAAATTGAACCGTGAATATAAAATATTGCGCTATAAAATTCGGTGGTTATAATCGTAGGTGTCCAGGAGACCAGGAGAGACCAGGAGAGTTAGCTGATAATATAGCTGCAGCCACAATTACATCACCTCAAGCGAAACTAAAGGAGGAGTTGGAGGTCTAGATAAAAACTGTAGAAGACAGCAATGTTCACAGAGCAATTTACAGCTGTGGTTTTAAGCAAATCTTTGCTATGTGGCTACCAAAAGATAAAAGAAGCCATGCATCATCAAGCAAATTGCAAACTCATCCAGAAATGTCTCCTGATAATTTATGAGCATCATGAATTTCTGTGAAACCATGTGATGATATCCATTGTTCCGGAAAAACTCATGAGTAAAAAAAAAATGCACTGCACAGAAATACACAGTAATACACACAAATCCTCACTCAATAATCCATTAAATTTCAACCCAGAAATCCATTCAACTGCTCATATTCGCCTCTGCATTAAGTGTGCGTGTGTGAATATAATCTGAATTAATGAACTGTGAGTCAGGAAGTGCAGCTGGGGTTGATGAGCTTCTTCAGGGAAAATGCAGGAGGATGTGATTACAATATTGGTTAAAATCACACAAATATTTACAAGCAAAATGAATCATACAAATCTTATTACTGGAACATTATTAAATAGAACTGTTGCTTATCAAGGGGAATGATGGGAATTCATTCAAATGTCATTAATATCGGACATTTTACAATGGAGCATTTACAGAACATTTACAGAAACTTTATACAGGAAATAATCATGAAGTTTATACAAGTTACTTTATAGATCAATTTCGTAACGTATTAAAACATCCATTCACAAAAAAAAAAAAAACACATGGAGTTATAAGTTACACAGTTGACGTCATATACGCGGAACGAACAATGGATCAGGTATGCATATGATTACTGAGAAAGCGCCCCAACTGCGGGTTACTTCACAATCATCTCTCCACTGCACAGTGGAAGATAACATTTGCCAGCTATGGTAAAAGAGATCAACTTGAGGGGTGTGGTGCCAATGTTTCACCAACAGCTGCACTTGTGGACTGTTCGCTCACCATGGCATTATGAGTGTACTAACTATGCGGGAACCATTAACAATCATTCAGCTGAAGGTCATAAAGTGGGCTGGTCACGTGTTTTTTTTTTGTGGTCAATCGTTTTTCTGTAAATCACACAATCATCATCATGTTTGCCGAGAAAATAAGACCATAAACAAGCATGACAGCATTATAAGGATAACCCTGCAGACTGCG
>JAOUQT010000002.1:12032684-12045607 GCA_025769995.1 Xyliphius kryptos | reverse complement strand
CTTCAGCCATGACTTGTTGGTACTTGGAATCAAACCAGGGACCTTCCGGTCACAAGGCTGGTTCCTTAACCACAAGCTACATTTAAAATGGCTACATCCTACCTAACTAAAAACTTTCGCACACTACACTTTTAAACACAATAAATAACACCAATTGGTCAAAATATCACATATTGAAATCAACAGTACCAATAAAAGAATATATTTGTCCTGTAGCTTCAGCATCAGTCAGACCATCACACAGATGTGCAGAGTCTAAAGTTTAAGCTGCAAGGATTCCTGCACCAGCATCACATTACATTTGAGACATTCTGCCTTTTCTCATCTGTCAGCCTGCATTAGCAACACACAACAGGCATCCATCACATGACCTGTGAAGTCAAGAAACACCAAAGATCAGTAGCTCAAGTAAAAGCCTGTCATCACCAGCGTGTCAAACCTGAAATAAAGTCTGAAACATAAATACCACTTGAAAGAACAAGACTAATTTCATTGTATTTCTTCTTCTCCTGTCCTGTATCTTTGAATAACTGGTCCTCTGTGTAGTTATGCAAGCTATTTAAGGAACTAACCTGTTATCAAAGTGTTCCAAATTAAACTGTGGTTTGAGCTAAAATTGTCTTCATTAGGTATTAAAAGTAAAAATAACTCTGTGTGCTGCTACTATATGATAAACTCTAAGGCACAAAATGCTAAATGCGTCACAGCCACAATGTTACAAAGCAAATTTTTAAAATTTAATTCAAATCTGATTTAAGCCAAAAGATCTATTTTGGTTTCATTCCACAACACTTTTTTTTTTTCAATAGACTTCTGTCTTTTCTATGTGATCTTTAGCAGAATGCAGACAAGCAGGAACGCAACCGTTTTAGTGGCAGCTGCTTTCTCATTGCAATCCTGACATGCAGACCAATATGATGTTATCCTGATGTTGGGCTCCTGATGGACATTATCGTTAGCCAATGTGAGAAAGGATGTTGGTTCCTTAGAAATTTGTATTTCCACACAATGCGTTTGACTGTGGATGGATTTTATAACCTTTTGCATCCTGATGTGCATCAACAACTCATCTGTGATTCTCAGAAATCTCCCGTTTGTGCCAGTATACAAGTTCACGGACATGTGCTGTGGAGATCAGACGTGGTTAAGATATGTGTTCTTTAAATAAGATATATTCATTCATTTACTATACCTACTTAATTCTAGTTTTAGGTATCACGGGGAAGCCAGAGCCCACCTGGCAACTCTGGGCACAAGGGCAGGAACAATCCTAGACAGGATATGGTGCCCACACACACATAATTTTCATCCGATTGTTTGGACTTAAGGGCAAACGAATCTGATCTTAACCCAGTAATTATGATTACTTGTGAAAAAGTTTGGTGTCATGTGTTAGACTCACAAACAATCAAAAAAATAACTTAGGAGGAATGGTGTTTAATGCAGCGGTTTAATATCAGGAACACACAGATGATGTTCGAGTGGATTATGACAATGAAATAGCTTTTTCCAGTAATTTTTCCTACATGTGAACTCACGGCTACAGGTTGAGAACAAAAACAGTCCATGTAGTTACAAATTTCAAACTTATTGGAATTAGTTTTAAATCACCACATCAATGATTGAAGAATAACAGGTGGGGTGTACTTTAATTGTGTGTGATATCAACGATACCACTCGAAACAGTTGATGCAAACAATGCCACCAAAGCAGGTTGAAAATCAAGGACTGTTTCTGCACGCACCCTGTATACACACCTTTAATAGATTTTTGCAGTTACTAGTGACAAGGATTTGATTTACATATGTGGAGCACAATGTTCTTTATGTGTGTGTGTGTGTGTGTGTGTGAGAGAGAGAGACTGTGTGTGGATGAGAGAAAAAGCAATGCATGAAAGGAGAGTGAGCATAGAAATCAATGGCTTGCTGGAAAGCTTTCATAACGATTTGTATCAAAACACATTGTGTGCAGACAATAATTACGATTACTGAGTGTTAAGTCATGCTTCCTTAAATTCTACATAACCGTAAGTCATATAAATAAACACGGAATTTAAATTCTGATGTCATCTTTTATTATTATTTATTATTATTCCTTTATTGTGTGACACAAGAACATAGTGCATGCCTTGTCTGCAGAGCTCACCCAGCCCCCACACACCCTCTATCCTCTTCAGAGAGGTACAGGAAAGCGGGGGACTGAAGATGAAGGGAACGATTTTTGGGAGAACAAAATCACAGCAAAAAACAAAAGAATCTACTATTGTGTGTTTAAAACATTCCATGCTTAAAAGTGATGAGAATTTGAAAGATGTAGCACGGCAGCATTTATCAGCTATGGGTAAACCAAGCAACTTGAGCTACTGTACTTCAGCCACAAACACTTGGAATCAGTATTTCAGCAACAGCTGTACTTGTGGGTTCTTACTGTACAATAGGATCACGGGTCTACTAATGGAGAATGAACCATCAACATTTAGTCAAGTGGTTGTTCCCAGAGGAAAGTGTTGTACTAGGAAAACTGAGATAGAGCTGCTGCAGTGAGCATGGGTAGACTTATAAAGGATGAAAAATTTGCCCTTTTCTGGAATCTGTGTGCTGTAATTAATTAAAAAGGGTTAACAAGGAGGTGCAATAAAAAATTATATACTTGCATATTTCCTTAATAAAGTAAACATACATCGACCAATTCAAAACATTACATTGGTTTTTCTTTCATGCTATAGAACGCATATCCATATGAAATTAGCACTAGCCAAACAAATGAGCTCCTTAGAATGTCTTCTGTGGATTGTTCTTGTCTACATTTGCCTTCTGATTATATTTTAAAGAATCCAGCAATTAGAGTCTATTAGCAAATGACCAAAAGAAAATCTGACCAATCATATTGATAATATATATTTTTTTACTTAAAATTTATTTTACTGGGAAAGTCTTAGTGAGATGAAATATCTCTTTTTCAAGAGAGTCCTGGCAATGAAATGGCAGCAGAAACAACATGAAATTATAAAAATCGATTCAATTAAAAACACTTAAAAAGTAGGTGTCTCCTGAACATGATGAATGGGTCAGCCTCATCTTAGAAACTGCAATTGGTTCCAGTCCAAGGAAGGTACAAACTAAAATGCTTATTACCCAGCTCTGTATGGACGTTAAGTATTGTTAATAAAATTAAATCTTTCAATGGCAGAGAACAAACAGAAGAATTGATTGGCCATTTAATAAATGACATGCCGCATTAGAATGATCTATTGCAAAAGGTGCTACAGAAATAAAATGTAATATTAAAAACGTAACTTTAATTTAAGGATGACAGACTTCTGCCGAGGTTTGCTGATGACAGAACAGTGCATGTGTGACTAATTCAGTTCACTTTTGGCTGATTTCACAAATAATAATAAACGCATTCAAGTAAGCAACAAGGATGTATTCCAAAACGTATAGCCTAGTTCCTTGGCCCATAATGCATCTTTAAACCCATTTGCATTGCCATGTCTCTTAATATATTTGGGGTGCGACTTTTTTGGCTGAGTATATGTCGTGTAGATCCAGGTCCTTACATAAAATCAAAACAAATAGCTCTGTCTGTGAAATATGACTACACCATACAGTAAATGTGTAGTGAGTTTAAATAATCTAGTAACTGTTAAAATTCACAACAAGCACAATATTAAGCTTTGCCCAAGTCAGGAAACTTAAATTCCCTAAACAATGCAACAAACTGCTTAGTATTGATTTTTGCTGGAGAGATATCATTGGCATAGCCTTGATTTTGTTTCTTAGTGAGCAGTCACATTCTTCACAATGACTGTAGAAGGATACACACCACCAAAATGTGGTCCATCTCTGACCTCCCAGAGTTCATGGGATTCAAACAATGACCAGTTCTTTTTACTGTGGGTTTAAAATATGAGGAAAAAACCTATAGTAAGTAAATGTGTATTGGATGTTAATTTCCCGTGTATTCTCAGCTTCTCCTTTTATTTATTGAAGAAATGTTATTGTATATTTATTTAACATTTTGGCATCAGTGGATATTCACTGGAACAAGGGTTTATCAATCACATGGTTATATTCATACATAATGTTATATTCATATTACACAAGTCGGGGCAATTTGGCATCTCTAATTCACTGAATTGCATGTTTATTGACAGGGGTAGAAAATTGGAGGCCACAGAGAAAAACAATGCATATGGTGTCAGTCCAATCTTTGCAGATAGAATAGCTTTAACCTTTCCACAATGGCTGTCCACAAGGTTCAGGAGTGTGTTTATGGGAATTTTTGACCATTCTTCCAGAAGTGCAAGTGCAGGTGGATGAAAAGTCCTGGTTCCAAGTCTCCGCTTTAATTTATCCCAAAGATCCAATCCAATTCAGGCCAATCAAGTTCATCTACACCAGACTCCGTCACTTATGTCTTTATGGACCTTGCTTTGTTAAATGTTCGGAGCATGAAATTGTCCAAAATGTATTGGTATGCTGAAGCATTCATGCACCTGAGGCCATGGAAGTGATTGGAACACCTGATTCCAATCATTTGAATGGGTGAGCAAATACTTTCTGCAATATAGAGTATATATATTATTCCATGGAAAATGGGAATGGGACAACAAACTGCAGCCATTTAAATCAATATATTTGTTTGTCTTATTAAAATGTTTATAATATTCACTAAAAATGGCAACTAAACTGATATAAACAATATAAAAAATAATGGACACTACTCAATAAAATCACACAATTTATCTCATTTTGTCTTATGATTGTGGCTAATAAGACATGATGTATCCTCTGTATATAGACCCAAAGGGGGCAATTTTTTTTTATTATTTATCCACACACTGTACTTGCTTCTGCTGTGCTTCGGAATCTGAACTATTTATTGTTGTGTTGTGCATGGGGACAAACACATTTACAAAAGCTGTTAGTCTTTACTTTAGTACAGGAGGTCAAATTAGAAACTTGCTAAATACAGGCTCTCATTGAAATTGGGAGCATAAAGATTACCTGTGTGCACCGTAGCATCACATTTATTACATTTATATATTCATTTTTAGTAAAAGATTTATACTTTCAAAGTTATTGATGCTTTATTCTAGAGTGTTAAACTAAATTTGTTAGATAATACTACAGCCAACAGTACTGTAACTATAGAAGCAACATGAAGTGAGATTTACGTTACAGTCGTGTGCAAAACTTAAAAAACAGACACTTTCAAAACAACAGCTACTTTCATTACTAATGTTACATGATTACTTCTGGTATAGGTATGAAAGCGATTTACAACAAGAGCACCTCTGGTCACATGAAACATGTGTTTCAGATAGAGGAAAGCAGTTTGAAAGGGCCTCTTTGCAAATTACATGCACCATACATACCATAAACCCTTTGAATTATGCACAAATGTAAGTCTATTAACATCCTAAAAAGTTTACTTCTCTAAATACTATTTCTCTAAATACTATTTTTTTGTGTCAATTATTGAAGATTTTGGACCCCACACTGTGAAGAGAAAAATATCAGGGAGTAAACAGAAGCTGGGTATATAATACGTGACTTATTACTTTATGCCCCAAGATAGACAAATGTGGCATAAGTAAAACAGAACCAATATAATCAGTACAAAAACTAATAGCTAAATTCACAATCCTAAAAAAAATATAACCCACAGCGATGTCTCCTACCATCTGTAGCACATATACAGTACTCTCTGCTGGAAGTCTAAATCTGCTTATATGGTTCATCTAACACACAAGAACCAGAAACTGAACTAATGAGCATGACTAATGGTTAGAGTATCATCATCACCAGTGGGCACAATCAAGGCCTTCTTTCTGACCCATATAGGATGGATGAAAGAGTTTTGAGGCCATGTTAAATATTTGCATGACTGACAGGTGGCGAGTGTGTGGCAATAGCTAGAGAGAGAGGGATCTGAATGACAGCAATGCAATGAAAAAGCAGGTACTTGACACAGTAAACTGCATTTAGCCAGACTAAAACACACACACACACACTACTATCCTTGTGAGGATTTTGGACTGATGAATAAGAAAAATTATAAACAAAACATCTCTAATTTGTTGGTTCACCAATACTGTAAATAAACATACCCATATGGACACATGCTCTTGAAGATGCACAACACTGCTTCACATCTTTTGTGACATTTAAGGACATATTTACTGCACACACTTTAGGCCACTCGCACACCCTAGCAACACAAATGACATTCCTCTGTAGTGCTCTCAGCTCCTTAAAGAGTGCAGCATAGGACTACTTTCCTTTCAACTCTTTCAGGCTCAATTAAGAGCCCTGAGAGTAGCATGTGGCTGTGACAGGGTTACGAGCCCAGCTTTTTTTCCCATCTGATTGAAATTCATCGCACAGTGTCTAAACTGCAGGACCTGTTAGAGCATTGTTAAAAGGCAGACAGGCTACAGGACGTGCTTAGTTTTAAACAATGCAGATTGACCTGGGGATAGAGAACAATTAGAAATTCCCCACAATCACAGTGTATGAGACATGCTGATCATTTTTGGACTATCTTTAACTAACTTTTAACATCTTATGTAAATTTACAGCTATATGGATCAATTACATAAACATTTTATCATGGATATCTTTGCAAAACCTGCAATTTACTGATTTCTATCAAAAAAATCTCACACACAAAGTGTATAAGAATACAACAATTGCAATTTGATCCAATAACAAGACTACTTCTTTTTCTTCTTTCGGCTTCTCCCTTTTATCAGGGGTCGCCACAGCGTGTCAATCATTTTCACCTCACTCTGTTCTCTGCATCTTTTGCTTTCACACAACTACCATGTCTACATTGACCATTTATGCAAAACTTCTAAAAAGCTATCATTTCTAAAAAGCTTTTACATTTAAAATTAGTATCCTAATAATGTATATTTATGCATAATATTTTAAGGGTGGCACTGTGGCCTCACAGCAAGAAGAGGGCGCAACCCGAGAAATTTGTGTGTGGAGTTTGCATGTTCTCCACGTGTTCGCAAGGGCTTTCTCTGGGAACTCAAAGACCAAAGGCTTCCCCCTGAGCCTAAACTAGGATTAAGCGGGTATAGAAAATAAATGAATGAATGAATATTTTAAGAGGGACTCACCAAAAAAAAAAAAAATCAACATTTGTTAGCACTGAAAACCAGATTAATCTCTGCACGGTGCAGATACGGTGCTCATCCTAGCATTTAGACAGCAGGTTCTAAGCCTTAAAGCTCTCTTTGGCCTTTTCATTTAATGAATGAGTGCAAATATCTCCAAAGCCCTAGTTTCCTATACTGATCCTTTTATTTGCTGGATTTCCAAATTAAAAATCAGACCCGTTTTTTGTGGGACATTACAAGCACCTCCTAGGACATCTCAAGTACAATGAGATTTTTAACACTAGTGAAATATTATGTCTTATGCAGGCTACTTTTACTAAACTCGTAGTCTTGAAGCACACAGAATTTTACACTTCCCTGCCTGACATAACACAGACACCAATATCACAACTGGACAATAGCCAAGTACATCACATCAGGATGTGAGAATTAGGTTTCTCTTTTAATGGGATAGAGCAGAGACTTGTGGACTTTATTGTGCACAGGGGGTTGGGGACGTGTAACACTAAAGAGGCCAGGTGGCAAATTTAAGGGCTATCGTGCTGTGAAGGTGTGAGATGGGATCGTCTGCTTGCCAGACAGACAGACTTGATTTGCCCAGCCTGGGTTTCAGGAAAAAACTGATTAGAGAAGGTGTAGATACAAATCTGCTTACGGTAAGAGAGAAAGCACACGCGCCAAAGCAAATGGCAACAAACTGAGGATAGCAATGGTAGAAATAACTGAATAAAATATGTCCCTCAACTGTTGACTCACAGCACAAAACATAATACCAGCATTTGCAGTGAAAATGAGTGCAGCAGAACATCAGCCTTTCTGCCAGCCCCCATCTCAATAATGCAGACAGAGCCAGGCTTTAGTGTTGTCATGGTTACACAGTCTAACCAGCAGAATTAAAACTAACAAGGTTGGTATGATGAGTGAGAGAAAGCCCCCCTCCATATCACTATTAAACCTCAGTCTCCAAACATACAAAGATACATACCCCTAAATGTGATGCAGCTGACCAATTTAAGTTGGTCTTCAGGGTTGGAATCATGTAATAGAGGTGTGTCTGTGATAATAGGTCACATCTGTCCTTCATGCACGCAACAAGGAAAAAGGTTGCAAATCAGTCCGAGAATTAGAATCTCAACCGTTTTAAAGCAAGTCTTTCACACCATTGCAAAAAGTATCCATTTAAGAGAACTCTCAAATTCCATTGCCCTCACAATTACACTCAAGTGTTTCCACTGATGTAATAAAGTGATTTGACACACATCTACCAAACATCTGCAACTCAATCTTAGCAAAAAGTGTTTCACTTTAGTGTAGCACAAGGTGCCATGCTGACTGCTGTTCCTAACATTAAAGAAACTGCATGAAAAGACCTGTCAATCTCCCTACACACTGGCAGCTGTCGTCTTTGAGGTGCTGAGGCTGTAGCAAAGCCTTTAGAGCTTTCCTCAAGCCCCCACTTGCCTGAACCCGTCTCCAGCCGCGGCTCATCCTGACGGCAGAGGAGAACAGGCGCAGGCTAGGAATCTCCAGTAAGGCGTCTGGTACCGTGCAGATGACAGTATGGCCTATTGTTTTGGCAGCACCAGCAGGAATTTGTCACGTCAGGGGCTTTATATGATGACACTTCCCCAGAGAGCCTTGCTTCAATGTGACAAAGGCAAATATTTACATGTGAATTCAGCGGAAAAGTGCATTTTGGGCATTGTGTTAGCTTGTCATCTCTACTGAAAGCTTACCAAGGCACATGTGTCTAATGTTAAGTTTAAATAAAAACCAGAACACCACTGGCTGGAGAACAGTAAGCGTTCAAACAAGTACTATCATATCATAGGATACTTTAGGGAAATTGTCAGTTCTAAATAAAAGTTGTGTAATCAGGGTTTAAAATTTGTGCCAAGAATTCAGTTCCCACGAAGAGAAATGAAATAAAGAGAAACACAGAGATTCTGCTCATGTCCAAGCAAACTGGTTAAAAATGTCAAAAAGATCATTATCAAGTTATTTTAGTGTAGCGTCCTTTCTAAAGGTTTAGCAGTTCTTCCATAGCCATAGACTATAATTAACAGTTCATTAGTGTTCCAATGTAGAAGAGGAAGAAATACTCTATAAGCAGCAAATCCTTACCAGTGCGACATGCTGCTATAGAAAGCTTTTCTCACAAGTGCTAAAAGTTCAGCAGGTTTCTGTAACTGTTTTAGCATTTATAGCCTGTAAGAAAACTAAGAGCATGAAGAGAATAAACTGAATACAAATACTGGTTGGTGTAAATAGCTGCAGCGAACAGCAAGCCTCAGCATTATGACCGGATTTGGCATGAGCTGAGCCGTACAGCGCATTCCTCCGGGGATGAGTCTGTGCTGGCTGATCTGGGCCATTGCTGGCCTGCGTGGCAGACATCCAACCTGGACTTAGTGTTTATTTCATGATGGAGAGACCTGTCAGTACTAAGAAGATAATTACTAGTGTTCACACACTTCTCTCATACTTCTTTGGTGTGTATAAGAAAGCTGTGCTATGCCACAAATACAGAGCTTGGAGGATCATTTTTCAAAAAGGTCAAAACATAACATTGTCTTTTAAAATTCTGCTGATTCCGCTGACATTTTTGCAACACAGTCTACAAGTACTATATTAAAACACCTCAGGTTACTTTTGTCAGTGTTGGAATCCCGGGGTGATTTGAATTCTTTAGTTGATCACTCAGCCCATGTCATGCCCACCATTATGATCACTCCTTTAGCAAGGACTGTGCACACTTTCCTATCAAAAGCTTTAGCATTAATGAAAGAATTTAAATGCTAGACTATATTAGTTTTCATATTATAATACTGAATAAATCCTTTTAATTAATGTATTGTAATGTATTATATTTAAACAGGATTGGGTGGATCCTCAAGATGGATATAAAGGTCAAGCCTAAAAGAATACACTTGTCTGTCTCGATGAGTAAACTGTTAAAGGCATCATCTTTTTTCGAGAACTGTACAACTAAAGGTTTCACAACTACAAGTATTAACTACTCATTGATCTCCTGGGAACCTTTGGGAGTGTAATTAAACACAGATGACTGAAAACACAGCAGTACATAAAAGCACCATAAAATAACATAAGTAGACAAACAGAGACATGGGCTACCAAGTTTGAGACATCCTTAGAATTACAAAAAAAGCCTAATTCTTCCATTTAGACTCTTAGCTACTGTAAATGGTCACAGTTTCTACAATTTCATTTGGCATTCAAAAATACCATTGTTTCAGATTCCAAACTCATCCTAATTTAAAACTATGCCCCAAAAATGTGTGTTTCTATATAAAAAAAAGTGCACTGGTCCCAAACCATACGTTTTAAAAACGGGTGTCACGTGAATTCTTGTGGCCAATAAGTAGAGGTAAGACTATAAAATCATATGGACTTTTCAATAATTGACCCATGGGTTATTTCCTACTTTTTGAACATATATAGAAATTTAAAAAGGGATTTACCAACAAACCGATCCTATTTTAAGACGCAATGTTCTCCAGATTAAAAAATAAATAAAAATACATTTAAAAAATGTCACAGTCTACAATTTCATTCATTCATTATCTGAGCTTTTTATCCTAGAAGTGGTTTGTCAGGGATGCTGGAGAATATTCCAGATCCATGTTTTTGGACTGTGAATAGACACAACAGTAGATAAAAGGAGAAAATAACATTCCTACATAGAATTGAAGATGTCTATAAAATAATATATTACAATAATTGTCTTATTTATCTAGACATCACAAATCAAATGGAGAATTCACATAAAATAGAAACTAAACCAAATCTCTCAGATTCTTTACACAACATCGATAGATTATATGAGTTTATGTCCAAGCTGGTAACACACATACACATGATCTTATCAGACGACTATGCAAAAACAACTAGATTATGGGCACCATTTGCATGACTGTTAAACCGAAAAGTCAAATCATTCACATACATTCAAACAAACCTTGAAACTGATTATGCACCTCTTAAAGGAACATGCCAGCATCCCAGATTCCCTGTAACAATCTACATTGTTGCCACCTTTCACACATGCACAGTAATCCTTAAATGTTCCGGAATTTACCCGGAGGAACTGTATGTGTGAACGCGACCACTTGTAAAATGAATCCCAGATCCTATCCTACTACGGTCAGGCCAAAAACTGATTGGGCAGTTCTCCTACTTAGAAAGAAGAGAGCTGTATGTAATTAATTATTACACTTCAACTATGAGAGACAAAATAATTAAAAAATTCTGTCCTTTTCCATTATCAATGACAAAGAACACCAGGAAGAAAATTGTAGACGTCCACCAGGATGGAAAGAGTGAATCTACCGAGTGTTATGAAAGGCGCTTATAAATAAAATGTATTATTATTATTATTATTCTATTCTGTATACTATATTTTACTTTTTATTACTCTAATCACTATACTCTATTCTACTTGTTACACTGTCCTGTATACTCTAATATGTGTGCTTTGTTCTACTTCCTGTTACTACAATCTGTATACCCTTTTCCACGTCTTGTTACACTATTCTATATATGCTATTCTATGTAATCTACTCTACTTCTCATTACTCGATTTACTTTATTCTAATCTGTAAACTCTATTCTCTGTCTTTTTATAATATGCTTTGTTTGATTTGCTGATCCAGCCAAGGTCAGTATCCTGGCCTCTGACAAATTATTTTTATCCATGGTGGGGAATAATACTCAACCCTCCCTTAAAGAAAAAGGAAAATGATTCATATCAGCATTCATCTTCATGCGCTACAGATGGAGGCTCTATTTATCCCGGATGCTTTATTAAATGGTGAAAAGGTCAAGAATGAATTGCTATCAGCTGACAAGTTGCAATCTCATGCACAGCTTACTCTGACAATTAAGATTTCAATTTAATTCGGTTTTATTTATATAGTGCTTTTTTTACAATGGAACATTAGCACAAAGCAGCTTTAACATAAATTATATACAGTATCTGATCATGAAGTTTAAATAAGATTCATTTATTTATTGCTTTTAGATTTAGGTTTAAATACATTGCATCCGGGAAGTGTTATATTACAGGCTTATTCCAAAATGGATCAAATTCGTTTTTTCCACTCCGAATTCTACTCAAAATACCCCATAATATAGTGAAAACTGTTTGTTTGGAATGTTTGCTAATTTATTAATAATAAAACAAAAACAAAAAAGTCAAATGTACATAAGAAATCACAGCCGTTGCCATCACACTAATTAAGCTGAGGTGCATCCTGTTTCTACCTCAGTTGTTTTAATAAATTGATTGGGGTACACCTGTGGTAAATGTAGTTGATTGGGCTCGATTTGGAAAGGCATACACACACATATATCTATATATATATATATATATATGTATAAGGTCTTATAGTTGACAGAACTTGTCGACCAAACCAAGCCATGAACACCAAGAATTGTCCAGACATCAGAGACAGGACTGTATCGAGGCATCATCTATAAAAAGTAGAAGTTTAGAACAACCCAGACTCTTCATAGTACTGTCTGCCACTCCTCAGTAAAGGACAAAAGACAGATCATTTAAACAAATCATCTAAAGAACCCTCAGACAATGGGACACAAAATCAGACTCTGCTGAAATAAATACTCTTAGGCCTAAATGGCAAGTTTCATGTCTGAAGAAAACCAGGCACCATCCCTGTAGTGAAGCAAACTGGTAGTGGCATCATGCTGCGGGGGCAGTACTCAGTATTAAGATGATTGCAGCAGTGTACATAGACATCCTTGAAGA
>JAOUQT010000002.1:11832364-11849018 GCA_025769995.1 Xyliphius kryptos | reverse complement strand
CAGGCTTGTCCAATTTAGCCTTGAAACCTTCCACACTAAAATGACAGGTGTTTCAGTTTCATTGTCTAACCCCTGTATGTGAATGAAGTAAGAATGTGTTAAAGTAAATAAAGTTAAAATAAAGCAGCCTCGTAATAGTTTTTCTAGTGCCTTATGCTTTGTGTTCCTTATGTTATTCCAAGATATGTTATCGTGTAGTTTTTAAGTCCATAGTTCACAACGCATTTACTGTTAGGGTTTGTTTCCAGTTTTTTGTACCATGTCTTTTGTTTGTAATTCCAGGTATTTCATGTCATCTGATGAGGAGGATGTCATGTGTCGCAAGTATGACCCATGGCCCATGGCATCGTCAGATTTCGATAAAATGGAATACATGGATGAATTATTGTTTAATTTAATTAAAGACAATAAGTATTATGTTCCTACATCTTCCGCTTTGTCGTCCTGGTGTACTGAAACTCACAATTCTTCCTACACGTCCACTCGCACATTCCCGAAGCGACACGCCTCAGAGTTCTCTGTCCTTTTAACTATTATAATGTGGGCAAATAAGTCAAAAACCCCTGCAAATAAAATGTATCAATTTAGCTGACTACACAGCCAAAATATTCACAAACTGTTACTGTTCATTGTTGCAAGGTTAATGACATTCAGTGCGGCATCATTAGCAGGGCAGTAAGCAGGCTGCATTGTTTCAAAATATTAAACACACGATAAAGAAGACTGCCAAACAGAATAAGTTTGTTTTATGTATTACCTAACAGTTTAGATATATGCTTTGTTAACACTAGCTATGTGGCAGTATTAATATTCATCATCCCAACAGTGTAAAAAGTTAGCTAAAGTTATCAAGGTTCACGCTTTGAAAATAGAAAATTGAGTGTCATCTTCCACAATAAAGTACTTCAGACCTGTCACCATTAAATTATAGAAAAACCAAGATTTCAACTGTACATTTTTTTGCAATATCGAAATAATTGGGAAATATAATGTTATTATACCCATATGCACCAGCCTTTAATGTTTCAAGGTCAAGAATGTTTAAGGTCTGAAAATGGCATATTGGTATAATTTTTAAATTAAATAAAAAAGTAAACAATGCAAAATCCGATTCAATTCCGGCTTTTCACAGTCATTAATAAGAATACTGCAATGTTTATTTATTTAGTTAGTTATATAGTTATATTATTTATTTATTAGCCATGCAACCCGGACAACTACAGTGCCAATGAACTAACATCGGACATCAAATATAGTATTTGCTGGCTATTTGATTGTATGTAGAATAGAAAAATTATGCTTACTGCTCTTTTTATTAGTGTGTGATAACCTTGTGTTAGGACAATTTTAGTTAAATGTTGAAAGAGAGAAATATTACCTGTCTCTGAGTAAGCTGCTCTTTGAGACTCAAGTGGGATATTTCAGGTGAAGTGAGGGTTGATTTGACCTGCTCCAATGCCACATTCAATGTTTTTACCTCACTTTCAAATTTTTCCATGTCCTGGTGATCAGAGTTGAAAATTTGCTGATATAGTGTTAATGCTATGCAGTTCTGTTAATATTGCCATTACTAATATGCTATAGGATAGCGTAGAAATATACATCTTACTCCAGAATTACTAACCCTAAAAGATTATACATGTCTGTTTATTAGCTTAATAGTAGACTGATAAAATATTATAATAATAAAAACTTTAAGTCAATTTACACATTTAGAAACAGTACAAAAATTTACAAACTGCACATAAATGTACAACGATAACAGAAATGTATCAATCAAATCACTACAGCCTACCGTTGCAGCATCGAGAAGACTCTGCAGTCTTGACTTGATAGACTGCTCCAATTCTTCTGTGTGACAATTCAGGTCAGCCACCTGCTGGCCCATAGCCTCCACCTGCAAGCACTCAGACAACAGTTCCACCTTCTCCTGCATAGCTTCCAGATCACCATGGAGCTCCCTCGATTCATGCAATACAGACTGCAGAACCAGTGACATTATTTCATGTTAATAAAAATAAAGCAATTATACCCTAACACAAATAAGTTTTAATCTGAATGAATACATAGGCACTGATTTTGTAGTGTACCTGGTACATTTGGATCTGTTCCTTCAATTGAGAGGAGGAGTTCCAGATGATATTAGAATTAACTAAGCTTCGAGCTTTTTCTGTCCACTTCACTATAAACTCGAGCAATTCATTGTACTCGTCTAGATGTGCATCAGCCTGATAATGCATACATTATAAAAACAATAAGACAATAAATACTTTGAATAATACACAATTTCATTGATATAGTGTTTGTATTTTAAACTTAGATTTTCTATGCATCTGCACTTTATAATGTTGATCATTACCTTTTTTAACCAGACTGTTCTGTATTCTGCTAAATGTATAGTGTGATGGTGATTCTCTCCTAAGGTAGCTAAGTTATCACTTAATTGCTTGGACAGAAGCGGGTGACGCCGACCAAAGTCCTGCACAGCGGCAATCAATTCAGCAAGGGTTCTACCATAGCACTCCAGTTCAATGCTGAAAGCCTATAAAATAAATTAGAGGGAAGTAACTCATGACAAGAATGTGTAACAAGATTGGTAACTGAAGTAAATACAGACAAATATAAGCAAGTTTAACCTACTTGGGTTTCTTCTTTGGCTTGCTCAATATCAGTGGCCTTTGCTTTAAGTGTTGTAGAAATAATTTTCAGTTTCTCAGAAATGTCACTGATCCTAGAATTGAATTCCTCTTTAATAACTCTAGACTTCTGAATATCTCTTTCTTTGGCTTGGACCTTAATAACAATGTAAAACAGATCAAATAAAGGAACATAGCAGCTGTACAAATGATACTGAAATAATATTAGAGACTAATTCTGCACCTGATCTTCAATTGAACCTAGGGCCAAAGCAACCTCTGCTAACTGCATAGAGATTTCTGAAGGCAGGATAGTGTATAGATCTAGATATTTGCTCTGCTGTTGCTCTGCAATTTTATCGACATTTTGCCGATGGCCTATCAGGTCTCTGTGCATTGTCTAAGAAACACAAAAACATAACATCATGCATTTTACTGCATATGGCAACATGTCCCAAAAAAATTGTCATTTAAAATGTTAGCCTAAAGATTCACCTCTAGATCTTGTGTGAGAATATCAAAATCAGCAGTGGGATTAAGTAAGAGCTCTCTAGAATCCTGAATCCAGCTTTTCACCAAGATTAGTCCTCTTTCCACTTCATCTCTGTCTTTCAGTTCCTTCTGGACACATCCTCGACCTGTTTTGCATTTCTGTAAGAGACTGCCAGAAAGGATAAGATATTCATAAATTAAACAGCCAGTACACAAAATAAATATTTAAATCAACAAGCAAAACACCTACCTCTCAAACTGATCTTGCAATGTTTTAATCTCTGCCATACTAGGCAATTGGTCAAGATCAGTGGTAGGCACTGAGACTTCCACATCATGCAACAGGCTGAGGGCATACTGCTTCAGTAGTGTTAGAGAGGACAGTTCCCTCTCCAGCTCCTCAGTAAGCAAATCATACAACTCTTGATGGGAGTGAAGTGTAGCTTTAGAGGCTTTTTCAACAGAACAATCAGGAGCACGATTCTTTAGCTCTTCTGCTACAGCCCTTACTTTAATAATCTGAAATTATTAACAGTTATACTTTACACAATTGTATTTGTGATTATTATCAACATGGCAAAGCAATATCAGTCATATTGCTCATATGTATTATTTATTACTTATACAGTCTGTAATTATCTGTTGTGGGGATACAAATAATCACCTTCTCCCTGAAAGTTCTCCATTCATGAGCTGTGTCCTCTAGCACCTTCTCTTGACCCCGAGCTATGCTTCGCAGTCTAGTCCAACGCTGCCATACTGTGGTCATTGAGCGGCTAATGGTGGCTTTGCTGGTATCACTGCTAACCATTTCCAACTGAGAAGCCTGTTCTTCCAGACCTGTCAGCTTCTCCTGGAATCCATTTACCATGGACACCAATGACTATTGAATATAAAAGCAATTGTCAAATGCAAAGTATAGAAAATCCAATCATTTTTATTTATTTTTTAATAATTATATAGTTTAACATGTGTACCTTATGACATTTGAGTTTCTCTTCTGCCTCCTGGATAGTTGCTGCCTTAGCTGTGGAGAACTCAGTCAGTTTCTTCTCCACCTCATTCATCAACTCAATGACTGTATGCCGGGCCTCTTGATAAGATTTCCACTGCTCTACACAGCTATGATATAAAAAAATAGACACCCCTTAAAAAATGTAGTTCTTTATTTAGCAATGTTCACATATCTATGTCTAATCTTGATTTTATTTATCTCTGGAAAAGAAATTGATTTATTTGCTGGTTTACTAGTAAAAAATGTACTTTATTGTACTCTTTAAACAAACAATATTAACAAAAATGTATATTCTAAAGGAGGAAAATGTAAGACACCCTAATGACTAGTGTTACCCCTTTGGCTGAATTAACTTTAGTGAGACGCTTTTTGTATCCATCTACCATTCTCTAACATCAGTCTGAAGAGTCCTTGGTGGATTTACTGGTATGTTTTGGGTCATTGTCATGTTGTAAGAGTCAAGTTCAGATTGAATTTTTTACAGACGGTCTCACATGTTCCTCAAGCACCCTTTAATATTGTATATAGTGATATTCATAGTAGCTGGCCACAGATGTTTCCAACTTCAAATATCACAGATGGTATAAGGGTCTTATCCTGTAATTCTGTATTTGGTTTATGTCAAACATTCAGAAGTCCTGGTCTACATTCTCTCTGGCGAACTTCAGTCTGAGAGCAAAGGTTTCCTTCTTTACACCCACCATGAAATTTACATTTATTTCTCTTTTTGATTATAGAGGTAGGCACTTTCACATCAACAGTATCAAGAGCCTGCGGTAGGTCCTGTGATGACAGTTTAGGATTGTTGAAGATGTCTTTTAACATATTGCATGACGTGACATGTGACATATGGTCATGACGTGTAGTGGAATGTCTGATTTTAAATTACTGTGAGATATTTCTACAATCTTCTTTCTGATGGCCTCAGACATCTCTTTCATGTTCACCGTGGTGATTAAATGGCATATTAAATAAGGCAAGCCTTTGTGAAAATGCTGAGAAATTATATTCTAAACATATGCACCTGATGCACCTGATATACCTGTGTGTCATTTTAGCCATTTTTTTACTTTTGTGTATTTTACTGTACAGAAAGTTTCAAACATATTTCTTCAGTTTTAATTATTTAGTTATATTGCTTGAATAACTAACTACTGTTATAGTTGATATTTTATGTCCATATATGTTAAAAAACACACATGCTTTCATAGGGTGTCCTATTTTTTCACATAGCTGTATATAATATAAGCACAGGTCATATAAGCAACGATTAACATGCAATACATTATTTCTTTTTATTACATACCTAATAGGCAAAAATAAAAAATATAAACTAGCATTTTTTGATTTTGTGTACCTGGTCAAAACATCCTGATGACACTGAAGCTGATCTCTGACCTCTACACCTCTTTGTTGAGCAGACTCCACACTCAGTAGCAGCTGATCATATGCTGTGTGGTTCACCAGATTCTCCAACTGTGGTGGGAGTTCTTCAAGCTCCTGCAGAATACTAAGAAAGTCTTGCTCAGTTGCCATGATATCCTCCTGCTGCCGAAAACACTCATCATAATTCTCCACATCCACCCCTAGACTGGCCTGCTGCAAAAATCCTACAGCATCTTCAAGCCACTCACATGCAGCTTGCATTCGTGAATGGTACTTCTGACACAAAGCCAAGGCTTGATCTAGAGTGTACTGCAAAAAAGAGATAAATCTTAATAAACTCAAGGTGGAGCATTATATAAGAATGCAATTATGGTAAATTAGTATACAATAATTAATAATTTTGATAAGGTTTATATTGCACACGTTAGCACAAACAGTTAAAATGATCTTTGACTTACCTGCTTAGAACCAAGCGCTTGCTGAACATCAGCTTCCAGGTTTGCCATTTCTTGCAGACTACAATGAATGTGGGCTGGAACAAGTTCATTAGCACTGGTGTACTTCTGTTTTTCCATTGTGCTCAGTGCAGCTACAATCCTCAGTCGAGACTGCACCTCTTCTTGCATGATCTGCTGCTTCCTGATTTCTTCCTGAACCTTTTCCACCCGCACATCCACAACAACATCGCATCTCAATTCATCTCTGACTTGTTGCAGCCAATTCAAAGTCCGCTTTACCTCAGTCTCAAAGTCTTTACTTTGCACAAATCTATTCTCACACTCCACTATCAGTTCCCCAACAGCTGACTGCAGAGACTGAAGTTCCTCCTGCCAGGATATCACCCGCTGCTTTGAAGCCTCATGGGCTGCTGCGTCCATGTGAGAAGCAAGGTTTCCTATCTGCTCCCTTAGCCGGGATAGGTGAGAGCTGGCACCCTGTAGACTAGCAGCTAGACAATGATAATTTTTCAGCCTTTCTTCAGCTGACTGGGTCTCAGAATTGACTTTGACAAGTTGAGCTTTTGTGGCTTTTAACTCAGAGTCAACCTGCATGGCCATTGCTTGGTGATCCTCAAATGACTCTAATGCATCATCAAGGTGTTCTACCTTCTGTTCAATTAGCCTCTTTAAACTATTATAGAGGGTGACCAGCTGAAACATTTCCTCTGGCTGCCATGGTTGGCCAGTGCTTCGAAAGCCTTCTTTTTTCTGGTTAAGCTCACTAACAGCCAAGCCAAGATTTGTCAACTCTTCGAGCAGTGCTTTATAATCATGTTGCAAACTGATGACCTGCTCTGTCTGTAAACAAACATGCTGAGTTCCAAGATTATGGAACTGTTCCTCAAGCTCTTTCAATGCTTTATGGGTCACATCAATAAAGGAGGAATACTCCTGACGTGCAAGAAGGGCTTGCTGTATTTTCTCCTTTTTTTCTTTTGCCAGTAACAAGATGTCATTGTATTGTTGTGGAAGACTGTTAAGTTTCTCATCTAAGTAGCAGTGGTCGACTTCGTTGAGAGTGGGTAATATGTCTTGACCTGCTCTTTGGACAATAAGAAGGAGATTTTCATATTCTGCAGCTTGATCCAATATTTGTTGGTATTTTGTGAGTTGTGCCTTTAATTCTGCGTCGCCATTCATCAAGTTTATTTCAGGAAATGTCACAATATCTGCTTGCTTCAACCATTGGCATGTCTTTTCTAGATCTGATTTGAAGTATTTTCTAGTTACCAATACCTTCTCTAGTTCCTGTAGCCTTTGATTACATTTTTGCAAAGCTACATCAAAGCTTTTTTGCAATTCTTGTAGATTTCTCAGCATCTCTGTCTTCTCATCTTCAGAGGCATCTTTCATCAAATCTCTCCCTTGGGACCATAAGGATGTCAACTCACTCTGGTAAGCTCTTAGGCTGCTCTGGATGTTTCTGCAGGTCCTTACCTGCTTGGACAAGTCATCTGGTATAAGGGCTATGTAATCATCAGTGTGTGCTTTCTTTTCATTTTGCTTCACCCAGTTGATAGCCTGACTCACTGCAAATAAGAACTGGGTCCTTTCTGTGAAAGCCTTACTGAGGTTTTTCCTTCTCTGGGTCACTTTAATACTCAAAGCTTCTACCTCAGCATGGGTCTCTGAAATAAGCTGCTGCAATCGCTGTCTTTCATTTAAGCCTAGGTGTGCTAAAACCCTGTCTGCTTCACTCATTGCTTGTGCCACCAGTAGTTGCTTTGCTTCAAGTTCACCGCAAATGCTAAGGTGATCAAACAGGAAGCTCTGGGCCACCTCTGGTGGAGGGCTCATTTTCATTGCTTCAGATAAAGCAGGCTTTTGTTCCTCAGCCCACTCTCTTGCCTCTTTAAGTCTAGTTTCAACTTGAGCCATATCCTCAAGTGTTAGGACAGAATCCTGAATCTTTCTTTCAATGAGACTTTCTAGATAGGCCCATCTCTGCTCTAAGTGACTGGACTGTTCTTTCACTAGCTCTTTATCATCCAGGTTTAAGTTATACATCACTTTCTGCTTCTGGTCTTTAAGATCTTCAAGCATGCTCTCTTTTTCTTTGAGAATATTAGAGAGTTTCCGGAGAGCCTTGAGATATTCAGATGAGCTATCAGCTTCAGTTCTAATACATTTAGGGAAAAGAACTTTAGATTGTAGTTTGCATTATTTAACACTTAGCATCACTAATTTGCCACAGTTGTAAAAATATACCTGGCTAGGTTGTCCCACTCCTTGGCCACTTGCTCAAACAGAGCTTCAAAAGCACTTATGCAGTTATGGTACTCTTTAGTCCTCAAAAGATCCTCTTCTCTCTGAGCTTGAAGCTTATTGGCCTCATGACATAGCTCCAACCATGCATGACTCAAGTGATTAAGCTCAGTGTGTTCTGGAGAAGCCCTGCCTTCTGTAAGCTTGATCACATGCTCTGTCATCTCAGTCAGTGTAACCTGCCGGCTGTATAACTGCTGACCAAATTCCTATACAAAAAATGATAATTACATAATTTTGGTTGTTTAATACAACAAATATAATTTCTCATGGAATGTCTAAGAGGCATGCATTACAATTCTTACTTTAGCCTGATGCAGCATGTTTAGAGCAATCTTTGGCTCTAATTCAGCAGGTCTTCTATAGAGACTATGCAGTTGGTGTTCTAAATCCTGGAAAAGTGTCGACAGCTCCTGCTTCTGTTCCTTAATTTCCTTCCAATATTCTGAGAGTTGTTGAGCCTTGGTTATCCTTTCCTCAAACTATGCCATTGCAGAAAGAAACACCACGATTATTGACATAGGTAACAACATGACATACAAACAAGTATCCAAACTCACCATGGTTTTGATCTCCTGGATCTTAGTAGCAGTGACACTTAGTGCTTCATCAGACAAGTCACACACGGAGCAAACTAGATCAAGATATGTGCTGGCCTGTTCCTGCATAGCTTTTAAGTGCTTCACCTGAAAAGATTAGTATAAGAAAAACACATAGTAGATAAGACTTAAAAAAGAAGAACGGTATGAAAAGTCAGTTAAGTCTTTAAATCACCTGTTTTAGTGCTTCCTGATAGCCAACAGGAATCTGTGAATATATTTCTTCTTGGATGGTGGATAGCCAAATCTCACACTGCTGCAGAGTGTCTTGATGGCTAACATGCTTCTGCACCTCTCGGTCAAGGCTCTGATACACCTGATGATGCATAGTTTTTGTTTTTATAGCAAGATAACTTTTATGTACACATCTTCCAGTAAAGGTGAGAAACTTTCAATTATAACCTCATTTGAAGGCTGCACTTATTGTATTCGTAAAATATAAAGAAATGTACAAATTTATGCAGCATACTGTTGGTACAGAGGCCAAGACTTGAAATGCTCATTCGTCCATAGTCATCTTTGTCTGATACTCCTCTTCATAATGCACCATACAATTTTTATTTTGAGGAAACTGGGTTTGTAGACTGACGTACCGTTCAACATGAACCATGTGTTAAATAAAAATAATATGTTGTTTGTTTTATACAGGTAGGCTTTGTACATTCATTGTAGTGTATTTGTGGGTAATGTATCTTTTATTTTTGAGCATTCCAGACTATTTCAGCATATAATATGTTTGAGTTCAAATTAAAATATATAGATACATAACAGCATTGGAATTACAGCGCCCTCCATATTTATTGGCACCCCTGGTGAAGAAGTGTTTTTTGGCTTATAATAAACTCTTGTTTATTGTGGGGAAAAAATCCACACATTAAGAATGTGTGCCACAATTATTGGCACCCCTGGAGTTAGTAATATGTACAACCTCCTTTTGCCAAGAAGACAGCACTTACTCCTCTCCTATAACTCTTCACGAGATGGGAGAATACAGTAAGAGGGAATTTCAAACATTCCTCTTTGCACAATCTCTCTGCACAACCACTTCAGACTTCTGGGTATTCTCCAATGAACTCTCCTGTTCATCTCACCCCACAGGTTGAGATCTGGGACTGAGATGGCTATGAGAGAAGATTGATTTTGGGTCTTTTGATTTTGTGCCAGGACCTTTGGAAGGGAAACAAGCCAACAGCATCAAAGATCCTCCCCCATACTTAACAGTGGGCATGAGGTGTTTTTTGTGTACTTATCCTTGGTGTTATGCCAGACCCACTTAGAGTGTTGGTCTGACTAAACAGACAGTACCCAGGTAAAATGCCAGCAACACTTGATAAACTCAACTCATTTACGCTTATGAGTATAACTGAAAAAAGGCTTTCTCCCAAACAGCTTGTTGACATGTACATAGCGCCATGATGGTTGTTTGGGAGACCTCGTAACCCCAAAATTCTACCATTTGATTCAATTCTCTTACAGTGAGCTTTGGAGAACTTTTTTCTCTTCTCTTACAATCCTTCTAACTGTGCGTTGTGGCAAGATACACTTGCGTCCTCTTGCAGGCTTATTTGTCACAGTTATAGATGTTTTGAACTTTTTGATGACTGTTCTGACTCTGGATAAGGGCATCTGCAGATGAGTGGCTATTTTTTGTAGTCATTTAATGATTTATAAAAGTCGACACATATCTGCCTTTATTGAATAGCCATTCTATTTCTATTTAAGAGTGAGTAAGAGAATTAGTCCTCTATGTAACACCATATTTATATCCCAGGGAAACAGGAAGTGATGAATTACTAATTAAAGGTTCCTAGATACTTTGAATCACTTTATAAACTACAGCAGAAATTACTATAATTGTTAAGAGTGCCAGTAATTGTGGAACAGGTCATTTAATGGGAAATAATTATCAGGATTATTTCTTTTCTTTTCAAGGTTTTTCAAGGTTGCTTTTTTCAACACTTCAGAGTGAGATAATGCTTCTGCAATAAAAGAATAATTTATTTTAACTAGGGCTGCCAATAATAATGGAGGTCACTGTTAATGTGGTAGATGCATAGTGTGAAAGACAAAAATATATATATAGACACAAACCCGATGTGATGTCTTGCAGATAGCTGAATAGCTGTCTTTTGTTCCTTGTTGGTTAGCCTGTATCTCCTGGCTAAGTTTGGCCTGAAATTTCTCTGAACAGTGTTTGACAAGATCATCCCCTTTCTCCTTCAAACTTGCCAAACACTCTTCAAAGCTAGCTATCTCCTCCATTATGGCCTAGAAAAAGAGAGTAGTCATAAATTAAGTAGTAACTTTTTATGCAGCAGTGAAAAATTGGTAGAAGTTTACAGGGTACAGGGCTTCTGTAGGAATCAGCAAGTATAAATGAATGCTTTTTAATGCTCTTTTAATGTCATTTCTAACATTTTTTATGTCATAAACATAAATGGACACAACCAGATTCCCCAAATCAGAAGCTCTTCAAAGATAAGCACAAAATGACATGTGTCACTTTGTTCTATAATTTGAACGATATGATATAATATTCACTATATTGCCAAAAGTAACACCATCAACTCTTTTGGGAAGGCTTTCCACAAAGTTCAGGAGTGTGTTTCTGGGGATTTTTACTATTCTTCTTGAAGTACATTTGTGAGATCAGACACAGATGCTGGACAAAGCCTGGCCTGCAAACTTCACTCTATCTCATCCCAAAGGTGATCCATCAGATTTGGGTAAGGACACTGAAGTTCCTCCATATAAAACTCATGTCACCATGGACCTTGCCTTATGCACTAGTATGCAGACATGTTTTAACAGCTAACACTAAAACTCGCTAAAACTGTTCCACCAAATTTGGGAACATAAAATGGTCTAAAGTCTCTTAGTATGCGAAAGAATTAACAGTTTATTCACTGTAACTAAGGTTCCAGTCTCAGCTCCTGAAAGAAATCTGACATCTTAACATCCCTCCTCTTTACACTTGGCACAATGAAGTCGGACAAGTACCCTTTAACAAACAGATCTTCAATGACAGTGTGCTTTACACCACTGAATCTGATGCTTTGCATTGTTCTTGGTGATATAAGGCTTGGAAAAAAGTGAAAAGGTGAACGTGATCTATTTGCCACTATGCATGCACACATTGGAATTGGTCCTCCGCATTTAATCCATCCGTGCAGTGAAACACACCTATAAACACACAAAGTGAAGTGAGCACAAGTGTCTGGAGCAGATGCAGCTGCTCTGCCATGGAAAGCCTGTAGTGAATGACATCTGCCCACTATGCTCCTCATCGTCCACTGACCCCATCTTGTCATTTTAAATGGCCTTCCACTTGCGGATGAGTTGCTGCTGTTCCCAAGTGCTTACAATCTGTTATAATACTAATGATAGCTGAAAGTGGGATAGTTAGTAGCGAGGAAATTTCACAACTAGCTTGTTGCACAAGTGGCATCCTGCAATTCTGCCGCAATTGCTTGTAAATGCAGTCTGAATGCCTAGCTGCTTGATTTTAAACACCTGCGGCCACCTGAATTCAATTATTTGAATAGGTGTGTAAATACTTTTGGTAAATATTTCTCCTCAGAACTATTGTACTATCACTTCTATTTAGTAGGAGGAAATTTTGGCAAATGGCAAAATAATTAACCAACTTCAAAATACTGTACCTTAAATAGCAGAACCATTTTTTTAATGCTCCATAATGAACGAGAGCATTTATACAGTCTCCGATGCTCATATTATGTACTGAATATATGCACAATATCAGACGAGATAAATTTCAGATCTAAATCTTTAATGAGAAACAGATTTTGTGCTTTTCTCACAAGCGAAATAAAGTGTTTTTACAGTATTTAAAATTGGTAATCCTTGGTTGATAATGTATTATTTTAATGCCCCACAGAAACCCTGATTTATTAACCAGTCATATGAAAACAGATCGCTTAATGTTTAATTAATGTATTTATTTAAAAAAATGACATCACATTTATTTTAATGGTCATTACCAGTATATGTGTACAGTAAATATTTGCCAGTACATAATTACTAATAGTACAAATACCTTGTGTTGTGCCAACTGTTGTGTGGCAATCTCTAGATTGCAACTTTGCACAGAGTCAGAGGTAACTAGTCTACTAGACATCTGTAGCAGCCATTTTTCCACTTCCTGTAATTTATTGTTGTAGTCTTCATGTTCTTTCACCCCTGCGGCCAATTCCTGCACGTGGGCCTTGAAACACCATAACATAAACAGCAACACTGAATCTTTTAGCATTCAACTCACACTGTATTCTATTTCCATCTTAAATGCATTTGAATTTCAGACATTTAGGTCCTCTCAGAATAATACCTTGGCTTTGATGCATAGATCTTGATAATCATCTTGCAGCTTGGAAATATTCTTACTTATATTTGGATCATTTACAATTTCAAACAGAGCTTCTCCTTTATCAATGACAGACTTCACAGATGACTCGTGAGATTGAAGAGTTTGTTGGACTGTCTATTGGTAAAAATAACAAAGAAATGCAGACATTTTCATCACATTTTCAATGATTACTCATCCGAGTCTAAAGACTGACTTGCATGGTATATAAAAAAACTCAAGAAAACTTACTTTGTACTTAGATAACTGGGCCTTTTTTTGGTAAAGTTCAGCTTTAAGTTCCAGAGAGGAGACCAGAACAGACTTTGCTTCATTAAGCCACTGGGTCTGTGCCTTATACTTATCTAGAAAGTCTTTCGATAGCTGAATACACTTCTCCTGAGAACTAAGCTCAGCCCGCAGAGCTCCAGTTAACCCTTCCAGCTGGGACAGATGACCATTTATTTGCTCTTTTAGTTGTTCAGCTTCTGACTCCTCAAGAAATACAATAGCGCCCAGAGACTTCTCCCGCATAGTCTTTAGGAAATTATGGCCCAGCTCCATATCACCCTGCAGAGCCTATTTCATAAAAACGGTGTCGTGTTGAGATATTAAAAATGATATATTGTGAAATCTGTTATCAGCAAGCTACCACATTATTAAAAATATGTCTTAATGTTTTACCTGTAGTTTTTTTATTTTTCTTTCCATTGCAACACAATCAATAGTATCAGTTCTAATGGCAACACTGCTGAAGTTCTTTTGTGCAGTGCTTAGCCAGTCAGAAAAAGTACTTAAGTGGCTGTAGGCTTCTTCAATGCTAAACACTTCAACCTTCAGTTGTTTAATCGTTTCCTATATAAAAAAAATAGTCTTATGTAATACACACTATTTTTATGAGCATGTGGGTATATATGTATATATATATATATCTTACCAGCAGGTGCAGTAGCAGGGCATGGTAGCGTGAAGTAATTTGTGTGGCCCTTGTACTAACACGACTGCTAATGTGAGTTTCTTCTAAGACCTGCTGGGCCAAGGTACTTAAACCTTCTATTTCCTCCTTGTAGGCCAGAACTTCCTCGTGCCATCCCTGTACAAGAAAAAAAGCACATGGGTTCTGGCAAAGTGTAATGAAATAAACATTTAAGAGGTCCACTGTGCCTTTCACAAACCTTCAACTGCTCTAACTGGGCCTCCTTGGTAGCTTTATCAGAACGTGTGCAACTACGTAGCTGGCCTTTACTCTCCATTCCCTGTAACCAGTTATCAAGGCGCTGGAACTTCTGCTCCATCTGACGTAGTTTGGCTATGGCACTGTTCACTTGAGATCTAATTTCAGACAGCTGGGTCTGATAAGCATCCCACTCCTGCTGCACTGTCTCCAGACAACGGTCCTCTAACTGGGGTATACCCCATGGAATTACCTGCTCTCGACTCACCAGCACTGCGTTTAGCAGAGCATGTCCCTGTGTGCATTGCACCTGGAGTTCCTATAAAAGATCAAACATATCTGATTCATAATCTGTAATCGTTTCCCTAGAGTAACATACATGTCTACGTTTAACATAGTCTAATTATCTTATTTGAACTCACTTGCAGTTTGTGTAGCGTTTTATCCAGGCTATCAACATCCCCTTCTATTTGGGTGTAGCCAGTCAGTTTTTCTTGCTGCTGCTCCAACCATTCTTTAAATTCATGCAGATTTTTCTGGTAATCCTGATGAGCTGTCAACAGCTCCTGTGCCTTTCTCACCCCATTCTGAATGATCAGACATTTCTTGTTAATACTATAATATATACTATATTAAATACTGTTAAATACTTTGCACTGTGATTAATATATGTGTAGAGAAATGTACCTGGGCCATTTGTTTAGCGCTTTTATACCGATCTTGCAAGTCTTGAATCTCCAACTGGGTAACATAGTGCTCAACCATATTAGACCCTTTAACAGAGATGGTGTCTAGGATAGAGCTGTGGCTCAGAACTTCCTCGTACAGCAACTACAATTAATCAGAATTTTATATATTAAGATTAAAAAATAGTCCCAACTGCTGATAGTAGATATGTTTATATCAGAACTGATTATTTATTATCCCTTAAAAATGTACCATTTACACTCGGAAGGTAGCATTTATGGCAAACTGAGGACACTACCCTTCCTTTCATTCAGCTATTCAGCAGTGTCAGCTATTCTTTGTCATGTAAATACTTGGCAGGGAGACATGATATGTGTACAGATACAAACTCAGAGATAAATACACTACATTTCCAATAGTATTCGCTCAACTGCCTTGACTCACATGAGCTAATCCATAGCGCTCAATATAAGAACAGCTTCAACTCTTCTGAGAAGGCTGTCCACAAGGTTTAGGAGTGTGTTTATGGGAATTTTGACTATTCTTCCAGAACCGCATACAGACTTTCTGATCAGTAACCCAGAGCCTTCAGCCATGTGAACTAAAGGCTTAAGAGCACGGAGGCGGGTTGATTGTATGCTTTATGAAAATTTTCTTTCTTCAAACCAACTAGTAATAAAACTACATTTTATATGTAAAATGAAACCTCATTACTCATTATGGTCACTTGCTGTAAACCCTTTTATGATATTGTCATAGATGCAATAACATAAAAAAGCACCTTGGTCTTGCCCAGATTGGTAGCTTTATCTCTCATCTCAGAAAACTCCATGTCTGTAGAATTGAGACTTTCTTCTACATTCTCAATCCAGCTAATAAACTGCTGCACATCTTCTTGATAACTGGTCCACTGCGAAAGAGCTCCCTCCAGCAGGCTGTGGGGTCACAAACAAGATACTGTACATCCAAATTCACATTCACATACATCCTTTAAAAAGTATTAAAAGCTACTTGTGTTGTAAATCCCTATTGTAGTATTACGTTTTTAAGAATGTAATTTTTTCTAATTAAAAGGCAGAACAGTAGATTTACCTCTTGCACTGAATGGCTGAAGAAAGCAGGCTATCCCATGAGTCCTTCAATTCCTCAATTTGTTTGCAGAGAAGAGGAACCCCCTCAGCTGATGTGTTCCTCTGTACAGACTCAGCCCTAGTAACCAACATTTTCATCTGTATCTCCTTTTCCTGGCGAGCTGTAAGCAGGGCCTTAAATAACAATAAAATCCTTATCTACTGTAGAAAAAAATACATTTGCCATATAAACAAACATTTATTGCATATGTTTGTAACTGTACCTCAAGTTTGATCATCCTGCTATCTAGAACATTCTTATCTGCTGTTGGAGTGCAGTAAGCCTGTAGCATATGACTGGTATCTGCCACCCAGTTCTGCAGGTCCTTAAGACCCTGAGAGAAAAGCTGGTGCTCGGACACAATCCTTTCAATTTTAGAGGCTTTTTCCTATAACAGCATAGCATATAA
>JAOUQT010000002.1:11800444-11812842 GCA_025769995.1 Xyliphius kryptos | reverse complement strand
CTTGATACATCACAAAGACTTGCTGTCTTGGTCACAGATGCACCAGCAAGACATGCACCAACAATTTGTCCTCTTTGGCCAAATTTATATTCATCATTTCAATAATCTTTTATTGCAATAAACGGTTTAATTCTTCATCAGTCAAGTCTCTATCTCTAAAGAGCTGATCTTCTCACCAAAATGACCACATTTCAAATCCAAAATTAATTTGCTAGTTACACAATTGCAGTTTTTATTATATAGCAGTTACACAAGGGGCTATTTATTACTGCACATATGACCCAAATGAAAATGGGTACCTGTTTGAGTGTATCTTTCAAGGTGTCTCCCTGTTATATTCGGGATTGTTCAATAGGGATGAACTTCATTTTAAAATGTTTGCCTGTATTTATGTCTTTGTAAAGTTGCTTTGTTGAAAGTGCTATTAAAATACAACTGAATTGAACTAAAAACCTGAGATTACAACATGAGTAGCTTTTAATTCACCTATGCAGGTATCAATTAAGTAACATCAAATAGTTAAATATAAAATTTTTTCATTCAATATTTGATAGTATTTTGGTTTTGCGTGTAAAATGACATTGAGTTACAGACAGATGATCACAAGACATCATGCGTCAAATCAAAGAAAAAATCTCTTTCTGAATGTCTAGCAGTTTTGGCTCATTATTTCACACAGGATGATTGTTAATACCAGGTCTGAACAGCGCATGAGACAAGCACCTTGCTGAGTTCCTCTTTAATGGTTTCCATGACACCCATCATGTCTGTGATCTCTTCCTGAGAAGTGTCTTTGGTCAGCTGCTGTGCAATTCGTGTGGCTGTTTTATATACTGCCTCCATGGAGGGCACTTTATGTTTGATATCCTGTGGAGATCAAAAAAAACATTTAACAATTAAATATTTGTAGGAAACAAATAATTTAATAACACTCTTGAATGTCAATTTTACCTCAATGTCTTGAAGAAATGTCCGTATATTCAGAAAGGACACTTGTACAGGAGTGTTCATTCTCTCATTGGATGTGTCTACAAAAATCCTTAAAGCTAAGATGGCATCCTCATATTCTTTCTTTATCCTGTCCACTTCATCAGCTCTTGCATACTGTATGTGAAAACAAATGTAATATTCAATCTCATCTACATGACATGTAATCCAACTTGTACAGTACTACATGTGCTGCATGACATAATTAAATATTGAGTCAGCAATGTAATCAGCGCACACACATGTTTGACTTTAACAAACAACTCCCTCCATCTGCCATTGAGTAGGAGCAACTGCTGCTTCAGGTCTCTAGAAACAGTCTCATCACAAGTCTCAATCAGGAAGTTCCCTGCATCGTTCATGTCCATGTGCTGCTGTATCCAGTGTGGTAGGTTCCGGAAGAATTCCTATAAAGCAGACAAAACACCAAACTCAAACTCGTCTAGGTGTTTATCCATGACCACCGGTTGTCTAGCAGCTATATGAAACAATTAGAGGCATCTTATAAACTAATAAATAAACTAACAGCTTAAAGTCAAGTATGACTAAATGTTGTTAAATATTATGGCTGCTACAGCATTTCCATCGGAAAACAACATTAATACTAATAACAATAACCTGACATTGTGCATGCTTCATCAACCTCAATAAAATTGTGCCAACTAAATGCAGGTCTGTTATACTTGGTACGTACACGCTTGTCATTTTCAGAGTGGCTGAGCATTTGTTCAGCATCCTCTAACCAGGCCTGTAGACTGGCCACTTTGCTGCTGTATTTCTCCCAGTTGGAGATAACCTCTTCCAGCATGCTGCGTACACTGCGCACCTCCACCGACAAGTTTCTCCACTGTGCCATTGTTTCACTTAAGAAGTTATTCATTCCCTCACACTCCTCAGCTGAAATCACACCAAAATGTAAGCAGTTTGTTTAAAATATTTAGAGTAGAAACAATCTGTCCATAATAATGGATAACATTAAAAATACCTCTGACAGCAGTGTGTATAATATATACATTATTTATAATTGTGCATGAGGCTAGCAACCTTATGTAGAGCACTCGCGAGAGGGCACCAAAGCAGGCTACAGAAAACCAGACAGAGCAATACCCATAGAGTCTCCTGACAGGAAGGGAGGATGAGAGACTCACACAGCCAGACCCAATGGTAACGATCAGAACTGTGAGATGACTAACAAAGAAGGCTCAACCAAACCACCCTTATAGGGATGGCACAAAGAAGTTAGATGCCAATATGGCAAGATATATAAGAACACCAAAGGGTTAAAGAAACTGCAAGCCAGGACCAAGTGTGGAGAGGTGGCAACCATGTTGCAGCACAGGGTGGCAACACCATGTAAGACACAGGAGATCCTCAGGCAGGAAGCACCCCATAGTACTGGAGATCTCTTGGCACATCAACATGACTGTAATTATACGTACAACGTGTTCAGGGAGTGCTTTGGTAGTGCCTCCAAAGGGGAGACAGCTGAATCAGAGGAAAGGCGATGCAAAGCTTGAGGAAAGAGATCAAGATCCTTTCCAGGCAGATCAGGAACGCTGCGGGAGGAACAAAACGAGGGTATCAAAGACATCTGGACGCTGAGACCGGCTGCACAGGCTGAGGAAGGCAGAGCATGGAATCAAAGGAAGGAAACTAAAGCTCATAATAATAATAGGTTTTATTTGTGATGCACTGTTGATTCAGCAGAATTTCAAAGTGAAACAATAAAAAAAATATTTTAAAACAGTCAGAATTATCACTTAATATCAATCAGCATTAAAAAAATACTTCAGCATTTATGCTTTTTTCAAAGAGAAAATACTTCAAGAGAGTTTTAAAAGTGTCCAGACATGCTCATGCAAAATATAATGTAATGCAACACACTCTATATCTGGGATAGACACCATAGTGAGATGGCAGTAGTTGTTAGCAGGTGAACATGTCAGATATGTGTCAGACAAGTGAAATTATATAAGCAGAATTAGTTTAAAAGATTAATATTAATCCACAGTCAATAATAGAAGAGTAAGTGTTTAGTGACTATCTTAGTGTCTAAAGGTTTAGCATACCTTTCTCTAAACATACCTTTTCTGGAGATTCTACAGCCTAGAATATAAGATGGACAATTAGGCCCTGATTCATACTGCCCATATACAGTTGTGTTCAAAATAATAGCAGTCTATCATCAGTAATGTATATAATTACTGATTTTGCTAGAAATATAATACAACATGGGGAAAAAATCATGAATAAGTGTAACAGGCATAATCAAGAATTATGATATGCATGCTGCTAATCAGGTGTAATTGACTTATTTCATAAAAAGGGCCCTGTTTAAATAAATAGCAATGTGAAATTCAAATAGTGAATTCATTCCTTCTGTAAGGAAACAGGTGTCAATTACGGCCCATATGTAATGAAGGAGGACAGCAAATATTGCAGGCAGACAACATCCTGTTTCCATAACAACTAGATGAATGTTATGAAGTGGCCAGCCCAATTCCCAGACTGCAATCTGAATGTGAATTTGTGTAGTGAAAATAAAAAAATGCTGTTTGGATGCAAAGCATGCAGAACTGTAGAATGTAGTCCAGTAAGCGAGGGTCGGATGATAGTTGACTCTATTGTAAAGCAGTTATCAGAAATAAAGGTAATATAAATAAATATTAGTTCAGTGGTTAACAGAAAAACTAAGAACAGTATGTAAACAAATTGTAGTTTATAATGTAAATATTCAAATTTGTAAATGAATATGCAGACACTGCGTTTATGTTCAACAGCTTTTTCCCTCATTTTCAGTTTAAAAATTAATCTTTTGTTCATATCTTTATTTAGAATTAAATGATAAGCTTTTCTTGATTTAGGATTTAGCTTTTTTGTTATTTTATACACACTATTATTATATATTTTTTAATAATTATAATAATTATGATTACTATTATTATTACTATTATTATTATATACTATCATAATATAATAATAATAATAATTATTATTATTATTATTATTATTACTATTATTATTATATAATATTATAATATAAAAAATATATATTTGAAGGCAAATGGTTGTATAAAAATTGCTGGAACACACTATTGAAAATATACGAAGAAAAGTTTGATACGGATGAACAAGTGATTAATGCAGCAAACAAAGAAGTCTTAATTATTAGTAAACTTTACCTGAGCTATCACACTTAATGTAGATGTCTGCAGCTTGTTTAAGAGTCTGAAAAGTTGTCTCATACTGCTCAAAGAAATGGTGACCTTCAATAAATGCCTGCAGAGAAGAAGCGTTTAATGATGATCCAAGTATTTTTCTCGTCTTTCAAACAATATGAAATAGAGGAATTACAATGTAGTTCTGTAGAAGTAACTCCACAGAATCCCGTCGGCCATATTTAATGATCCATGACTTGAGCTTAGACTCAGCCAGGATAAGGAAGGCCATGAGACGATACTTCATTTCCCAGAATTCCAGTTTAATCAGGTGAACATGAGATGATCTGGATACATGATTGATTCTGCAGACAGATTTATTTTAATAAAATTATATTTAAATACTGAGCCACGTGTTCTCACGGTGCTTGTAAGCTTGAATAAATGCAGATCTGACCTTTCTGCCATGTCTTGGAGCTGCTCAAGTGGAACAGGTACATTATTCACGGCTCTATCTCTATGAATCTGGTGAAATGTTTGTCTGTGCCCTTCCAAATGTATAAGCACATCCTGTAAAAAAAAACAAAAAAAACGAAAGCATCGTGTGAGTTATCACTTAAGAACAATAAAAGAATGAATTGTAATTTAAATTTACACCATACCGTGCACAACGGTACAAATATTTATTGACAATTTTAAGAAATGTATAAATAAAAAAACAAAACACATGTTCATAAGTATTCACAGCCTTTCTCAATACTTTGTTGAAGCACTCTTAGCAGAAATTACAGATCAAGTCTTTTATGTATAATGCTACAAGCTTGGCACACCTATTTCCGGGCAGTTTCTTCCATTGTTTTTAGTAGAAGCTATTAAATCCATTTCATCGGGTGCGTCAGTGCAGAGCCATTTTCAGATCTCTCCAGGGATGTTCAGTCACATATGAAATTGGACATCATGGCAACCCCGGGTGTTCAAGTAGGTTTCCCCTGGGTGCTCAGCTTTATCCGCACAGTCCAGAAATGCATATTAGGTAAATTTGAGGCTCTAAATTATCTGTGACTTGTGTCTTCTGTTTAACATTTTAGCATTTAACTTTTTTCTCATATGTACAACACTGCATTTTGTAATGGATATTACCACATGGGCTCAGGAACACTTAAGAAAACACTCCATCGTCAGTGGACACAGTTTGTCGCTATATCTACAAGCGCAAGTTTAAACTCTACTATTAAATAGTGAAAGCCAGGGACTGCAGTCATGGGTAAAGCCTTGAGGGGAGCCGGTGCTCAGCCAGCAGATAGTTTCATGAGTGGGTGCTGAACAACAACCCAACAACAGATGATTTGGGATGATCATTTTAAACGCTGAGCTGAAGTCCAGAAAAAGAATACGTATATGTGTATTCTTTCCTTTCAGGTGTTCTAAGCTGAGCTGAAGTGCAGAGGAGCAGTTACCCTAACTGGTACAGGTTGTATTTGCCAGTAGATAATGTCATCTTTTACCAGCCTCCTAAAACACTTCATCCTGATGATGTGAGTGCTACATGGCAGTAATTATTAAAGGAGCAAAATGTGGTCATTGTTATGATTGTGGCAATCTTTAGGAACAGCAGCCTGTTTCAGCAAGATTTTAAGAAGTTTACGAGAACCCCAACCAGGAGCACATTCCTTTAACACCTGTATGCTGTCAGGGCCAGCTGTTTTCTAATTGTTCACTCTCCTTAGGGATCTTCGGACATCCACCACGTCCAGGCAGATTATCTGCTTATTAACAGGGCTAGGAGAAGACTTACATTTATGGAATTTGGACGCTCTTATCAAGAGCCACATTTATCTCAAGGACACAACAGAGGCAGCTTGGGAGTGATATTATTTAAACTATTCTGGCCAGTATTCCCAAGTCTTACTCACTGATCTAACTCTATCCCGATTACTCTGCAGGAGTATTATTTAGTACCTCAAACCTTATTATGTATTATCACAGGATGAGTAGCTGTACATTCCTGTGCATCAATAACAGCAAATGAACATTTCCTGTAAGTAATGATTAGTCGTGGATGAACTTTAGATAGCATACCTTATGTTGCTCAAGCTTCCTATGGATGATATTGGCAGTCTCTTCATGAGCCTGCTGAATAGGAATTTCTTCTGAAAGAGCGAATTCTGCTCGATGTAACCAGGCTCCGATCACGCCTAGGGGACCTGGGAGAGATTTATCCAGATGGATATGCCAGTCCAGAAGCTATAAAAACAGATGATCATTATAATACGTAATAACAAAAAAAATGATAACAGTAAACAGTCAATGTACAATGTATCTACTTTCAGCATAGAACTATGTTTCTCAATAAAAATCTCTCTGCGTACCCACACATAAATACTTTATATACTGTGTGTAAATACTCTTTGCTCCACTTTAAAGACAGCACACAATAAAAAAGAATAAATAGTGGATTTTGTCTATAAACACAGTTTTTGATCACATGATGTGAGATGCATACCCGGACAGACAGATGGTCCCACGACTGCTTCACCACTGCCTGATCCACAGACAGTTTACCGTCCTTATGTACAGGTTTTAGAAGAGTTTCTATCTGCTTTTTCCTCATCTCATACTGCACACGGAAGTTCTTGAAGGCCTGCAAAAATAATATTAGTTTTATAGTACCTCAGGGAAGTTAAGGTGTGTGTTTATAGAAATGTCGACCCTTCTTCCAGAAGCACATTTGTGAGATCAGAACTAATGTTGGATGAGACGGCCTGGCTCACAATCTCCACTCAAATTCACCCCAAAGGTGCTCCTCCAGGTTGAGGTCAGGCCACTTTCGTTTTTCCACAACAAACTCACTCATCCATGTCTTTATGGAACTTGATTTGTGTAGTGATGCACAATCATGTTGAAATTGGGAGCAAAAATATTCTGGTATGCTGAAGCATTAATAGTTCTATTCACTGGTTTTGGCCAAGCCAAACTCCTAAAAATCAACAGCACACTATAATCCCCCTGTAACCAAACTTTAAACTTTGCACAATAAAGTCAAACAAATACAGTTCTACTGGAAACAGTCTATCCCAGATTCGTTTTCCTTCCCGATAACAAGCCTCCACTGCTATACGGTCCAGTGTTGGTGTGTATTACACCACTGTATCCGCGGTTTACATTGTGCATGAAGATGTTAGGATTTGGTCGGCCATGAATCTCTCTACACACTCTTCTTGAGCTAATCTGAAGGCCACATGATATTTCATATTTAGTAGCAATGAAATTTCACGACTAGACTTGTTTCACAAATGGCATCGCAGCATGGTACCATGCAGGAATTCACTGAAATCCCAAGCAAAACTCAATCTTTCACAAAGGTTTGTAGAAGCAGTCTTGAATGTTCTGCCCTTTTAATGTGTTTGAGACCAAGCATTGTGTCGTGAAGAGGTAGATATGCTATACAGTGAATAGCCCTATTTGAGTAATGTTCTAATCTATATTATGGCAAGTACTACTCAACTAAGTAAAGAATAACAGCAGTCCATCATTATTTTAAGAAATGAAGGTCAGTCCATCGGAAAGATTTCAGGAATTTTGAAAGTATCCTCAAGTGCAGTCATAAAGTCCATCAAACATTATGATGAAACTGGCTCTCATCAGGAACCACCTCAAGAAAGGAAGACCAATAGTTACCCCTTTAGACAGTGTTGGGAAACCATTCCAGGTGACTACCTCATGAAGCTGAGTGAGAGAATGCCAAGGGTGTGCACAGCTGTAATCAAAGCAATATTTAAGAGAGCAAATATGCAAGCTGTACCTGATATTTTTCAGTGAGGTTTCCCTCTGCTCCTTGGGCACGGAGTATGTCTCTCTCCAACTGATCCAGCCAGGTCTTCCACTCTCGTAGAATCTTTCTTTCTTCTCTCTGAAAACACGCATATATCTTTAACCATCCTTTATTCTTATTCATCAATATTTCTAAATCTAATATAAGTAGCTACATACAAACACAAAAACAACAGCACCCCATAAATGAGACAAAAACCTCTGAATGTCCACAGAATAAGGGCAAAAAAAGGAAAGCCTAAGCAATTTGCCATATAATTTAGCATTTTTCACAAAGGCACAAATCACCAAGTACAGTTACATACCTCAAGCATTAGCTCAATGTCTTGAGGATCATACTGTCCAGGAAAGCACGGCACACAGAGAGATGCAAAAATAAACACCAAATATTAGCAGAAAGACAAAGAAAAAATAGCAAAACGGAGAGAAGGAGAAATTGAGGAAGAGTCCACCGCAGACACTAAATCAGGATGCATGCAGACTTAAAGTGAGCTTAGCACTTACCTGCAACATGGGGATAGAGAGGGCAAAAGTTGGAATGGAACGAAGAAGGGGCTATAAATGCACAAGACAGATGACATGAGCACATGAAGCATGGAGGGTGGATTTAAGGCTAGAATTTTCCTGTGATTGGTTGGAAGGTGTTAACAAGCATCACACATGCTCACGATTAGGTAACAGCAAGCAGTTACATAATATATAAAATATAATGTTCGCAAGCATGCAGACGACATTTGGTTCAGAGCTATAAAGCAAACCTCCTCTTGCTGTCCATCTGTCTCAGATTGGTGGGGGTCTGGATAATGCTTAAGGAATTGAGCCACATATGTCATTATGGACTTCTCATCTGGCTTATCCACGTCCACATCTGTAGAAAACACACATGTTAAAGAAAGATACTAGAAAATCAAACATTATTTGAATACATTAAATAAAAGTGTATTAGCAGTCAAAAAAATCAGTCAAGCAGGCATAGGAGAGTATCACAATAATTATATTATTACATTTAGCCTACAAAAGAATGTCAGTAATTATGCCAGGCTATATTTTAGTTCCTTCTAGAACAACATATATACATATATATATATATATATAGAGTATATAAGATAAGATATCTGATTAAATCTTTTGTAAAATTATTAGTCAGGAGGAGGCAAAAGCACCTTCAGGATCAAGAAGGCGTGGGATGCCCAGTTCAGTTTCTGCTAGAGTAAAAGCTTCTTCCAAGTTCTCACGGTTGCTTCTTCTTTTAACAAGCTCCATGTTCACCAGGTCTGGGCGAATAGCAAATATGACCGAGTGGAATGCCACACCACTTCGCCAGCTAGGGCCAAAGTCTTTCACCTCAATCCCCAACCGACTTTTTAAAAACAAACATATAAATAAATCTTCAAACTGGACATATGTTATAGATGCAGTTATTTACTTTGTACTTCTTTATTTACTGTAATGTAAAGTAGATAGCATACTTGGTTGCTGTGCACTGTACCCATCGAAGCATGGCTCTTTTAGCATTGCCCTGAATCTTGGTGACGACTTTTCTCTTCATTGGCGGGCTTGTACTCTCGGAATTAGCCATGCTATCTATAGATGATGCGCTGTTGGTTAGAGCCTGTAAGGCTGGGAGGTTACTTGTCAGTTCCTCAATCTAAAAAATGCATCAGTAAAGGTGCATGAATGAACAAAGTGACATTTAAAAGTATACGTTTGATACATTATGATTAGGGATAGTTATATGATTTACCTGAAAGTATAGAATAATGGTCCATATTAACCCCAAGACTATGGACGGTCTTCCATCGGCAATATCAGTGGCATTTATATTTACTAGCTTGATCTATAAAACATTTCCAAGTTTAAATCTTATATATATTTTTCAACATACAAACTTAAATAACATATTAAATCACACATCTCTTTGATGTTAATGTCAACAGTAACAATCAAAAGCAACAAAAGCAAGACGGGCAAAAAAAGGTAAACACAGCCATAATTAGCTTGAATTAAACAAAACAAATGATCTCAGAAAGCCTTTAGTTGTTTGGTTATAAAAATACTATACTGGAAGTCTGATTCTGTAATTAAACATTTGTTGCAAACCAATAAGTGCAGGGAACAGACACTGTGTTCGAGAGAACCTTCATATCTCTGCATAAACTGAGAGACAAGAGCAAAGCCTTGAACATAAAAGTGAGTTGCAGCTCCAAGACATACTAACCGGAGATCCTCTGTACACAGACTGAGAGGAGGCATGGCAGGAAAGAGCGCAGTAACACATTGGACACTCTAGGTACTAGTTAATGGACAGAACCTATGTTCTTCATATAAATTTTATATTAAGTTCATGCTTTAGCACAATCATATTATAGTTATATGTAGATTAGTTGTAGTGTTAATACACTATATTCAGTATTTGCTCACACATCCAAATAATCACAATCAGGTGTTCCAATCAATTCCATGGCGTGTATGAATGCCTTAGCATACCAAGACATTTTGTACAAGCTATTTGGACTTTGTGGAAACAGTTTGGAGCTGGCCCCTTCCTCTGCTAACATGACTGTGCACCAGTGCACAAAGCAAGGTCCATAAAGACATGGATGACAAAGTCTGGTGTGGATGAACGAGATTGGCCTGCCCTTAAAATGATAGAACATCTTTGGGATGAATCAGAGCAGAGACAGAGCCAGGCCTTCTCAGCCAACATCAGTGTTTGACAAATGTCCTTCTGCCAGAATAGTGAGTCTAGGCAGGTGAGCAAATACTTTTGGAAATTTAGTGTATATTACATTTTTGCTGTTAATGCAGCTTTCCTGGAATAACATTACAAGGTTATTTTTTTGTAGGATGAACTTATCTTGGGTCTGCAGAAAGATAGCTTACCTTTCTACCCTCCAGGAATTTCAGAGCAGTGCCAATGTTAGACACCCAGTGAATTCTCTTCAACTGCCGACCCTGTTCACATGGCTATAAAAGGAGGAACAAAACAAAAACAAATTGGCAGTAGATTTAAATACCCTTTGATCTAAATACTCAACAGAAAAATATAATAGTGTCACTTACTAATCTCTGCCCAGACAGAACCTCCAACAGAGCCAGCAATTTCACCCCATCCTTAATGTCCTCAAAAAGGTCACTGATTTCTAAAGGAGGTTTATGCTGTAGAAAAGTAGCATTAGATAAATGAGATGTGCAAAAACTTAATTAATACAGCTGGGTTCTGTTGCAAAACAGCAAGCACAGTACAATGATAATCATGTTTCCACATAAAAGAAAACACAATAAATTGCAGGAAACAGTGATAACTAAAAGACGTTAATATTTGGTTTGATTAACCAGTGTTCAGTTTTGTCCAGTGTTCCAAGGTATTATTTGTGAAGTTTTAGTAACAAATTAGCTGATAAATTTCACTGAGCAACTTAATTTGACCCCTTTCTTAACCCTAACTAAAGTATTCGTGAAAATAAACACCTCTTACAAATATATATGTATTTAAATATGAATACGGTGTCTAAGACAGACATATCCAAATTATGACCGTTTGGAAATGTACTGTATATTTATTGCAGTCGAGATAATTAAAAAAAAAAAATCACTGCCTTTATATTTTTCATATCTGATTAAAAATAAAAAATAGCCTATTTAAATTTTTTTATTTACATTTTTTTATAATCAATTGAAAAACGAAAGAAAGGTTCATATGGCCCTCAATATTTAAAGAAATGAAAACTAGTCCATTTTCAAAATAGTTCCTTTGATTTCAATAATAACGCTTCAAAGAATGCCAGGCTGAATAGTTGACCCTACACAGTTATGCCTCACCAAATGTGGCCCACTTTGCAAAACGTTTGGATATCCCTGGCCTAAGACAAAATCACTGCAAACTGGATCACCACAGATATTGTGATCTGGTTACAAAGTGAATTACACTGATGATGTAAGCATATTGCACACAGCCAGCAAGGTATTAGATTACTTCAGTCAGGTAGACTAGACAATGATCGTTGTATTTTTAACTGGCTTCTTACAAGGCATGATCTCTAAATTAAAATAATAATGAACACATTTTCATGTTGTTCTTGTAAAATTATGTCTTCTTTGTTTTCTAAAAGTACCACAAAAATACGCTGTTCAGGTAATAAGGTGAGATCAGAAAAATCTTTGTGCACACAGGAACATGTAAACAGCTTTCACCTTCTCAAGAGTCATGCTGTAACAGGCTTAACTGGCCAAAGTATGAAAAACTGAGACCGGAGGCTACTACTCTGCACAAGTCCAATTTATTGACACAGAACATCTACAGGGGTTAGACAATGAAACTGAAACACCTGGTTATAGACCACAATAATTTATTAGTATGGCGTAGGGCCATCTTTTGCAGCCAATACAGTGTCAATTCTTCTTGGGAATGACACATACAAG
>JAOUQT010000002.1:11766833-11780436 GCA_025769995.1 Xyliphius kryptos | reverse complement strand
TCTCCCCCGGGGGGGGATGGGGAAACCCCCCCCCCCCCCCCCAAACCCTCATAAAGGAATACGTGGAAGATAAATGAATTCATCAGTTAGTCTGCCCTAACAATTAATCACTCACTTTTAGAAGGAAATATAGATATGCTTTGTACACTTTGGCCTAGAATGTGATGATTTTTAGTTAGGCACTATATTTTGCTTTCACATTACACACAGTGGCTGTTATTGTCAGAATTTGTCAGAAAGAGTGACCTAGTTTAAGAAAACATTTCAAAAGTTTTTGCTGAAAATTTTCACTTGTATTGAAGCTTTCAGCTATCTGTATAAATCTTTATTAAAAGTTAAAAAAAAGGGCAGAAAGTCAATGTATTGTTTTAGTGAAACAAAGGAAATGATGCAAGAGGAAGCTACTGTGTTCCGCTGGACTTCTGTCCCACACTGATAAGCCAGAGAATTGCTAATTTTATAAGTAGAAAGGCGGGAAGCGTGACGATATTGTTTCCTTTTTGCAAACAAAAACTAAACCATGGCCCTTGAGAAGCAGCATTTCTCTGCATCTCTCTGACTTAAAAATTGAACAAATGTAAATTTTGGTTCTATCTTTTGCACCATGGCTGCAAATGAAAATAATGTTATATTGGAGATACTGAACACATTTGATTTTGGTAAGTCAAACTAAATATTTAAAAATATATGAAATGATTAGAAAACCTACTAGATGTTAAATAGGATTCCAGTCAAGTTCTATTTTTAAAGCAATGTTTTTAGCAGCATTTGTTTAAAAGTTCAATCCTTTTTTGTGCATTTAGAAGAAGTGATCCTGGCTTTCTGCTTATCAATGCTGGTTGGTCTTCTGATTGGAATCCTGATTTTCATCCTCTTAACGTGGATCTCTAGACACAGAGCTTCTGTAAGGATTAGCGCACGTCCTGATCGTTCTTCGGTCAACCTTCATGGTCAGCTAGGTCTCTGCAGGACGGATGGCTTTAACATAAGCAGTAACAGCACAGGCAGAGCCATGTTAAATCTTAAAAGACAGACATCTGTGGACCCTAATGAACTGCTAGGACGCAGCCCCAGCTTTCAAGCATCCACTTTTCGGCCTATGCCTAAAAAAGGCAGTGAAGGAACAGAAGAGAAGAGAAAAGCAATGCTGTATGATACTGACTCTGACTCACCTGTGACAGATCCTTATAATATGGGCCAATCGGAGTCCTTTTGGTTAGGAAAAGGCAGTCTGAGAGGCTTTCATCCAAAACAGACGCCCCCACCTACATATGATAGCATTATTCATATCTTTCATAAGTGATTCCACCATTTTACAAAAGAGACAGGAACTTTGTTCCTGGGGAGCAATTTACTGTAATAACAGACATGTTCATACACATTGTAATAGATTATTGGAATTGTGCTAGCTCTTGCAATGACGTGCCAAAGTACAGTGCTATAACTACATACAGGGCAAACAAGTAAACAGATGTTTATTAAGTATTTAGTATTTTTTGAACAAGGCAAAAAAAAACCCAAAAATTACAAAATTTTGATAATAATCTTTCCATCATCTTTCCAACATTCTGTGATCTTTTTCTGTATTTGTTCTCAAGTCCCATGGTACAATCATCATTTATTTCTAATTACTTTATAAATCTTTTGGTCAGTGATGACCCGACAACTAAGCAAAAAGCAGGACTTGACATGGTTGTTTATAGCAAACATATTGTTAAGATTATGTAAATAAAAAATATGAAAATTACGTTTCAAGTGTTTAAACTTCAATATAATGGAATATATAATGTGTGGTAATGGCCGGGGTATACATGGTATTATTATAAAGCTACATGTCTGCATAAATCACAGCTGCCCTGATGACTGACGGATCTTTTTCTGAGCCCCGACTGGAAGATCTTATTATTGCGAAAATGAGGTAGGAGAACCAAAGGAACGATCACATTCTAGCAGTAGTTTCCCTGTGCAGTGCAGTGGCAATTCGTAAATATTCCCTCTGGATGGGGTTACCCGTCACGTGGGAGCAGACACGTCCTCGTCACAGCGTCGGTTGCCTATACCACGAATAATGCGTCAAAGGCTGGGCTTGTTTTTCTGCGCCAGTTTGATTCACCTCTCAACGACTATTTGCTTCTTTTTTGTGCTTAACCCTTCGCATGAACTATATGCATTTGGCAACCGATTCAGGCGCATTTAGAGCGATTTGGAAAAGGTGAGTTTGCGTGTTAAATTGATTGGGTTTTTTTAAGACTAGAGCATTAATGACCTCCACCATAACAACAGCAGAACGAGTGTTTTTATTAGCTTTCTTATACTACATAGTCGACACAGCAGATAGCTACTGGTTGGACCGTGACTTCATTAAGCCGACAACAAAAGATCGTAGTTTGCGGCCGTGAGTGTTATATTTTAAAGGCTGTGGTTGATAGTCGATAATTTCCGTTATGTGTAAAGACGACAGTGCATGTAACTGTCTTAGCGTCGCTGTGTTGGTCTTATATAGCTTACAGATGCTGTAGGTAACATTAGGCCTTTCTGAGCTTGCTCACCACATAGAAAGGATTTAAAAACAGCAGATGCCGAACAGTTAACAACAACCAGTGATGGCCCACTCAAAACGAACATTCTAATAGCATATATTAAAACGTACACTGTAAGATGTCATTAACATTCCGTGATCATCGCATCCCTGTTGCCATGACTGCTGCGAACTAGACAGCCCTCATCCTTCATCTCGATGTTGTCTACCGTATTGTAGACACAGTCCGTATTGTACTGTCAGTGATCGCGGCCTTCTTCTAAGCCACAGTTAGAATTCCACACGTTTGTACTGAAATCACATAAACCAAGTCATTTAATAATCGATGATTTTGGACGCAAGCACCCACACTGTCACGGGTTACGAAATATCAATAATGAGTATTAATACGCCTACAGTTTCAATAAAGTAAAACTATAAGCATTTCGTAACATTTGGTCATTTAGCAGACGTTTTTTATCCAAAGTGACTTACAAGTATTCCAACTTAATGGTCACGTAGAGAATCCCTGGAGCCATGAGGGTTAAGAGTCTTGCTCAAGGAGCCACATTGGTAACTTCAGTGGACCTGGGATTAGAACCCACAATATTTAGGTTGCTAATCCAACACTATAACCACTGAGCTACCACTTTCCTTCATTATTGTTGTTTTATGTAAAGTGTGAAACCTTTGAATCTAAATCCCACCATATGTTACCCACCTCTTCTATTTGTATTTTTACAGAAACTCGGACCTGCTGAAACATCTCCATGCAGTCAAAATGGATTTGTATCTTTGATTCAGGATAAAAGCTAAAACGATCTAATTCAAACATGAGTATTTTCTGTTCTGTTAATGAGGAACCATGATGACTTATGTCCCATAACTATAATTAAAAAAAACATTTGTGCTAGTCGGCCCTGCATAGACACTTCACTACACATTTTCTAAATCAGCAACAAAATGGAAGAATCCTTGAAAACTGGAATTTGGACTAATAATGTCCACGGACTATGAGGAGGTGAGTGAATCCCACATACTGTTAGTTCATCATGCAATTGGCAGCACTGATTATCTACCACTTTTCCTGTCTTCTGTAGACAATATGATGTTCTTTTCTTACTTCTACTTAGACTGGCCAATCAGTAGGGATGTTGGCGGCAGTGGAACATGGTCCTGTCCTCTGCAGTGACTCCAACATCCTCTGCCTCTCATGGAAAGGAAGGGTTCCCAAGAGTGAAAAGGAAAAGCCTGTGTGCAGACGGCGCTACTATGAAGAGGGATGGTTGGCCACTGGAAACGCAAGGGGTGTTGTTGGGGTGACTTTCACATCCAGTCACTGCAGGAGAGACAGAAGTACTCCACAGAGAATTAATTTCAATTTAAGAGGGCATAACAGTGAGGTTTGTATACCATGTTAATGTCTTTGGTGAAGTCATGTTAGTGAGTGGAAAACTGCAGGTAAATTAGCAGATTTAATTTAAAACTAGTTTCATTTTTGGTTATTTGAATCGTAATCGAGTATGTTGGTCTAAATTGGTGCAGACACAGTACCAGTACTTTCTGCTTCAGCATCATCATTTCTGTTGGATTATTTATGAGTTTTTTCGTATGGCGTGTACACAGACAGTTTGACTAAATTTCTTTTCCTTTTCTAAAAACCACTGAGCAATGCAGCATTGTCAGCAAAACAGAAATCACTGGTCAACTGAAAAGATCCTGACCAAGATGCCAACACAATGAAACCCCACAAAGGCAGTAGTACTTCCCATATTGTGGAAAGTACTACAGATATAAGTACATATTGCATGCCTATACAAAATTATTGTACTTGTACCACACTGTGGATATGGGTCAGGTGTCAAATAGCCAAAATTGTAATATGTAAAATGTGCCTAAATCAGATTAGAAACAGTATATGGAAACTAGTTAATTCTCCCAAGCTGCGTACACTAGGTAAGGTTAGTGAGTGTTCGGGGCTCATAGGGACAAAGGTGGGAAAGTGTCTTAGTCATGATTGTTGTCCATCACAAGGCAGATGCACACATTCACTCAGACACTTACATTGAGATAGATACTTTATTGATCTCAAAGAGAAATCTAGGGCAACCAGCAGCTATACCGTATTGCACAAATTAAACAACAAAAACTTAAAATAGAAATCTAAAAAGTAATTATATAAAATGTTTGCTGAAAAAAATATATAGAGAGAGTAAGAAAAAACAATATGTAAGTCTGAGCAGTCAAGTTGTGCAAAAAAGTAAGAAAATTTAGGGGCAATTTAGTATTTTTAATTCACTTGACCTACATATTTTAACTATAGAAAGAAACTGGAGCATGTGCTTATTAACTATGAGTATTTGGGTTAATTTATTATGAAAATGTCATTACATCTCAAACTGTGTATAACACTCAGACTTCAGTGAATGGAATTGTTAATTGTATTGCTGGTGAAATATAACCAGCAACAATCTACGTACAACCCAAATTTATACATAGCCACACAGGATATATGGTGCAATGTTTACATGTTTACAACACATGAGTGTCTTATAAAACAAAAACATGAAAACTACAAATCTAACACTGAAAAGTAGCACAAACTCAAATGTCTATAAAGAAAATGTGCAGGCCTATAACATAGAAAAAGAAATGAAAAGAAAGTATAATGTAAATGCTATTATACAATTTAACATAGAGTTTTTAAATATATCTGGTATAATTATTATTTATATTTTGCTATACATGTGGCACCTGTAGCATAGAATATTGTACAAAACCAAATTTTAAAAAAGTCAGGACGGGTTTGAAATAAAACACTGAAAGCTGTCATTTGTATATTCACTTAATGCTTCATTCAAAAGTCAAAAGAACATAAAAATGATTTTTTTTAGTATTTTTATTGACTGAATTATATTTGTTAGATTTTGTTACAATTTTAGAAATTAATTGTTAAAACACACCCCAAAAATTGTGACAGCGGTAAAAAAAACACTGTTGTGAACTTTAGTTTAAAGTTTAAGTTTAATTGACGGATGGTGATAAAAGTGATTAAGGTGAAGTCATCAAGATTTAGTATACAAGGAGAATCGACCAATAGTTTAGTCTTTTCAGGCAAGGGTCATTGTTTGACACTTTGTCACAAACATTATAAAAGAATTAGTCAATTTCCTAAAAAGAAAAATAAAGTCTTTTACCATTTACAGTTTATAACATAAAGATGAAAGTGGGGCAATAAAAATATTAACGTGGTAGGTATGTAAATGCTAAAGGTGGTAACGTGATCCCCAAGCCATGGTATTGTTTAAAAAACTCTTGTTTTACTGAGATCTGTACACAGCCATATGTGACTTGGGAGGAAAGCCATTTATTAAGTTTGTTGAACTCAAATTTTAAATTGAGATATACCAAAAGAAATTGGAAATGTGTTCTCCGCTCAGGTGTGTCATGGTTCAGCTCGTTTTTAAAAATAATAGATGTTTGATTCCAAAAAGACCCACTGGATGGGTGATTTTATAAACACTATATGGACAAATGTGGGAAACTGGTTAACCACTGAATTCTTAAGTTTTATTAAATCCCAGTTTGATAATATTAAACAAATCATTTAAGTTTGTTATTGAAAATGCTGATAACATTTTCTATTTTCCATTGTAAATAAAAGTGCAAGTGAATTAAGAAAATTGGGTGTATACATAATTAAGACCTGGGATAGAATGCACACCTGGCAATGGTTTTTGTTGAGCAATGGAAAGCTTTGTCACATTACAGTAAGAAAGGACTTGGTTTGAGATTGATAAATATTTTAAATATTTTGTTTGGAATATGTATGTTCTCCCTTTGTTCACATGGGCTTTTTCTGAAATACTAAATGGTCCCTAGGTGTGAATCTGTAAGTAAATATATTTATCTGTGTTATTACCCTGCGATCGATTGACAACCTTTTTAGGGCCTATTCATCTAGTGAGCAGTGGGCTAGGTTTGAGCACCTCCATGAGCAAAATTAGAGTTTAAAAAAATGATCACTATCTTCAAAAATACAGCAACAGTTTAATCAGTAATGTGAGCACTGCTTATGTTAATACAGGTTGTTCTTGTTCGATGGAATGAACCTTTTCAAAAGCTTGCAACATGTGACATGGAAGGAGGGATATTTGTATGGATACAGTATGAGGGGAGATGGTCTGTGGAGTTGGTTAATGATCGAGGGGCTCAGGTAATGTGACATTTAATTTTCATAATTAATTAGTTATATACTACTGTAAAAAAGGAAACAGTTGTCTGTTGTTGTGATTGGGTGAGAATTCAGTTTTGTGTAATATGTATTTTCAGGTAAGTGACTTTACCTGGTCCCATGATGGCACTCAGGCCCTGATTGCCTACAGAGATGGATTTGTCTTGGTGGGCTCAGTCAGTGGTCAGAGACATTGGTCTTCCGAGATCAACCTGGAGAGCCAAATCACATGTGGCATCTGGACTCCTGATGACCAACAGGTAATAAGTAATAAAATTTTGTTTAAATCAGTCTGGCATCTGGTTGCTGTCTGAAGAAAATTAGTTTACTTCACTGTTTATACATAGGTGCTGTTTGGTACAGCAGATGGCCAGGTAATTGTGATGGATTGCCATGGTCGCATGCTTGCTCATGTGCTTCTGCATGAATCTGATGGCATTGTTGGTATGTCTTGGAACTGTCCTGATTTCCTGGTGGAGGACAGCACAGAGAGTGACACAGATTCGGATGAAAATGCAACAAATCAAGGTACATCTAGATGCCTTGTAAAGTTTAAATATGTAGTTAGATCACTGAATCTTCGTATTATTTAATCCTTCACTTTGAGTCATGGTAAATCCATTTTGTCCTTTGCAGTGCGTAATGTGAAGCCCCTCCTTACAGTTAGCTTCATATCTGGAGACATCAGTTTGATGAATAACTATGATGACCTTTCACCCCATGTCATCCACTCAGGGCTAAAAGGTAAAGAAATATTAGTGTTAAATAAACATAGAGATGGTTATTTGAGGAGACAAACTGAAGTACTACATTAATACTGTTGAATGATTTTAGGTATACATAATAACTTGCACTCACTGGCTACTTTATATAACTCATGTATGTTTTTACACTTACCTAACACAAAGGTTTACGTTGATTTTATACTTTTCCCTGATAGTATTTATCGATTTTTACAATTTTTTCAGAGTAGAAACAACAAAAGCTATGAAGTGGCATTATTGCATATCAGATGATTAGAAATATTGTTTAAATGCAGCCCATTTTTGTTATGTGAACATTTATTATTGGATTTTTTTAAATGATTTTTGAGAAACATTTTTCAGTGTGTGATAAAAATTTCACATGGGTGCATTTGTGCCGGTGCAATTTAATCTGTGTATCAGTAGGTTTTCTTCCTGCCTGCACTTTTGTATGAGGCATTCAGTCAATGTCATGATAAAACATTAAATGTTTATTATTCAGTTTCTTAGACTTACTTTAATCGCCTAGTTTTTTTCTTAATCTGCTATCACGGCTGGGTGTGTCATAAAGCATATGCAGTATGTCAGAAAGCAGATGAAGGCTAGGAGGTGTAATTATTATGAGAAATGGTCAAAGCCAGCATGTAATGAAATAATCGGAGAGTCTTTTTATTATCTTCACTTTCTAGCTGGTTTGGAAACTCACAGTTTATAAAGACAATGAAATTGAAAGAAAAATTAAAGCAAGTATTTTTTGTGGTTTTACGATTCAAAACGCTTAAAGTGCGAACAGATCATGATAATCAGATAATGGAATCGAACAATTAGCTGGGAATAAACTATTACACCGTCTATTACTATACACACCAGCTATTGCGCGCAATTTACTATAAGTATGCCATTTTAGACACAACTAGTTTCACGTTGGAGTTCCTTAAACCAAAATCATACTACTAAGTTTTGTTGTGCTCAAGTGTAAATGGTAACAGTACTGACAGTTTCCCTCCAGTTGCTTTAATTTCAACCAGTAAATACAAATGTATTTTAACTAACTGTTTAATCAGTCCAAAGGATAATTAAATAAGTTAATACATTTCTTTAAATTCGTGTCTTAACTTGTTTAGATGTGGAGGTACAGTGGTGTTCTCAGGGAGACTTGTTAGCTGTTGCTGGAATGGAGAGACATGGGCTACCTACTGACACAGCCAGTTCCTCTATAATAAGAAATGCCCTGGTCAAGTTCTATAATGTACAAGGAGAACATATATATACTTTAGAAACACCTGCCCAGGTCAGTATATTAATAATCCCTATTATGAAACTTGTAAAGTGCAAATACTTTATAAAATTTAAATATTATAAAATTATTATGTACATTAGTAACCACATTCTTTTTCATATTGCCCTAATTTCAGCGACCCATTACCACTATCTGCTGGGGCCACAGGGATTCGCGGTTGTTTTTGGCATGTGGGCCAGCGCTGTATGTTGTCCGTGTGGAGCACAGGGTGGCAAGTCTTCAGCTGTTGTGTCAGCAGGGCATAGCCAGTGCTCTGAAAGAGGAGCGAGATGTGAGCAAACTGAACATGCCTTCACTCCTCTGTTCATATGTCACCAGTGCATTCATCCCTACTATCAAGGTAACTAATGAATCACAAAGTTTTAGAGTATAGGAATTGTTTCAGTAAGATTACAGTATGTCTAAACTGAGCATTTGTTTTTTTTGTTATATGTTCCTCCTATTAACAGCCTCCAATCCCTGATCCAAACAACATCCGTGACTTTGTCAGTTACCCAACAGCAGGAAATGAGCGATTGCACTGTACAATGAAGCGTGCTGAGGAAAACCCTGAGACAGGAGGACCTTGCTACACGCTCTATTTGGAACACCTGGGTGGACTAGTACCTATTCTCAAGGGCCGCCGTATTAGCAAACTACGGCCAGAATTTGTTATAATGGACCCCAAAATGGACAGCAAATCAGGTAAAACTTTGTGGCTTATTTGTTTTCAAAAGGTGTGAGATTTGTAAATATGTTTTTCATATTAGTGTCATACTAGAGAGTGTACAGAGAATGCAATAGCGTTTCTATTGGACCAGGTTGCAGCATAAGCAACATGGGCCTACATCATTACTAACACTATTGTTTCTGAATTTTAGAAGAGGTCTGTGGGACTGGTATGATATCCTTTATGACTGACAGCTGCAACTGCTCTGACTCTAGTGATATTGAGTTGAGTGATGAGTGGGTTGAAAGAAAGTCGCCAAAGCTTTCCAGAGGAAATCGTTCACCCAAACTTCCCAGGTAAGGTGTTGTGTTTTCACTTTCTGACATGAGCCAGATGACTTTAGATGCTGTTGTTAAAATAGTAATTGTAATTGATCATAATATGTCAAGATTAAGGACAGAGGAGATTTAATTTCACAAAAAGATTTACCCCTTCCATATAAACACAAGCCATGATCACAGACAACCAGCATCTCCCTCAGCATTTCTTATACTCGTTTTATTCTCATCGCTCACCGCCAACAAAATGAGGAGCCAATATGTTGTATCTTTAAATAACTTGACTCCACCTCCTATTTAAAAATTAAGACTCACTCTCACTCTCTTGTGCCATATCTATGGCACATGCACAAGGATAGTGCTGGGTAATAAAAGGTTCATAAATAGGTTTGATACAAGTTATATTTTTTGTATTACGCTTTATTTTTATTTACTGCACTGCATCATATTTTCATATGTCTGGTCATGTTACTTACATATATGTAATATATGTCTTCTCTATGTTTGTAATCAGAATCAACATGGAATCAAGAAAATCTCCCAAACTTGCTCAAACATCTCAAGAAATGTCTAGGTCACCAAGATTGCCAAAGAAACCTACCATACGGTCACCAAGTCTAACTCGCAGAGAATTTCCAGTAGATGGAATAAGTGAGGTAGTATAATAGTGTCTATAGGATGATGAAATTTCTTTTTACATATCTGCTTTTAAAACATATTACTCTATTTGCTATTTAGCATAGCTATCTGGCTCAAGTCACGTCTAACATTTGGGGTACTAAGTTTAAGATTGTGGGACTTGCCTCTTTCTTACCAGCAAATTTGGGTGCAGGTATGACATATATTTATGGAAATCCTGTTAGGTCTTGCTTTATGGTTTAGTAAACTATTAAGAATTTTCAATGCATTATTTTACAGTTATCTACAAAACCAGTCTGTTGCATTTGCAACCACGTCAGATGACAATCTATCTGCCAGAGGTCCGCAAGATTTCACTGGACTTCATGAGTCTGCCAGTCTTTAATCCTAATGTATTCAGTGAAGATGAAGATGACTTACCAGGTACATTTTGGTAGACGATCTAAAATTATTATCAAGTTTAAAGTAATACTTTATGAGGTCTGTAAATATAATGTAGTAATGGCCATACCTCAATTGTTTTTCAGTTATGGGTCCTTCAGGTGTGTCATCTGATAATCCTCCATGCACAGTCAATATTCCTATCGCTCCCATACATAGCCCTGCACAAGCCATGTCACCCACACAGAGCATAGGACTTGTGCAATCTCTTTTGGCTAATCAGAATATTCAGCTTGATGTCTTGACCAATCCCACAGCCAACGCGGCTGCGGCTGCAGCTGCAGTGGCCGCCGCGGCCAATTCTGCGGACACCGATCATACTCCAGATGGTATGACAGCACAATACACTGTGCCAACAAGGTACTCTAGTCCTGGACAGGTCATTTTTAGTGGCCTAGAAATGAGTAACCTGGGTTTAAGTGGAACGCTTCCACCGCCGCCACATGTTTTGACACCACAAACTCACCATCAACGTCAGCAACAACAACAAGAGGAAGATCTTCATCTGCAACCAAAACATCAACAGCAGGTGCAATCACAGCAACAGCTCAAGTTGCAACAGCACCAGCAAGCACAGCAGCAGCACCAAGAACAACTACAGCAGCGTCAACAACACATGCAACATTCTCAACAACTACAAACACACCATCATCCACAAATTCCACAGCACATCCAACAGCAGCACCAGCATCAGCAACAAATGCAACATCACCATCAAATGCAGCAGCAACTACAACATCATCAACAAATGCAGCGGGTGCAACAGCAAGTGCAACAGCATCAGCAACAGGTCCACCATCAACAAATGCAACAGCAGCATCAAATGCAGATTCAGCATGAACAAATGCAGCAGCAACAGCAACAAATTCGTCAGCAAATTCAAGAGATGAGACAGCAGCAGCAACAGCTTCAGCATCAGCATCAACAAATTCAACAACAACATCAGCAGATGCAAAGACAGCATCAGCAAATGCAACAGCAACTTAAGATGCAAATATCGTTACCTCCTCCTCCTTCAGGGTACACTCCAATATCCATTCATCAGCTTCAGATGATGCCTTCAATTGCTCATCCAGACCAACCACCTGAGAGAATTGAACCAACCCACACTCTTAAAATCTCGTCTAGGCCTCAATCGTTTATTGAAAGTGACACATCACTTGAGATTCAGATGCGTAAAATGAACCCTCCACCTCCATATCCAGGTACTGTTGGCTCCGCAGCAGCAGCAGCAGCAGCAGCAGCTGTATCTTCTTCAGCACAGCCAAGCCTAATGAACAACAGTGAAAATACTAATACTCTATCCACGGACACATGCTTGACTAAAGATGAGTTCTCTCTGCATCCAGTGGGACTCCAATATCCAACTCCATTGGGATATGAAAGGATTACCACTTTTGACAGCAGTGGAAATGTGGAGGAGGTGTGCCGCCCACGGAGACGACTCATCCGAAACCAAAATGCATATGGCATACAAGGAATGGGCAGTTCTGCAACACTGAAGGTCACCTCATCCGAAAACAAGAAGGTGCAGCTTCCTTATAGCTCAGCAACCCTCAGTCGCCTTTCAGTGCCTCGTTACTCCATCCCCAGTGGAGACCCACCACCATACCCAGACCCTGCTAACCAAATTAATGTCATTAGGAGTCCTACACAAAGGATTGATAGCAGTTTAATTCATGCTACATTAAGAAGGGATCGCAGGGAAACGGCTCTCAAGATTTCACAGATGGTAGATACAGCAAGGACTTTACCAACCAAATCTAAAGTTAACAGTGCACTGGCACTTTCTTATCAGCCCAGAATCCCTACTGCTTTGTACACATGCACACAATGCAGCAGTAACAGCAGTAGCACAAGTGTAAGTGTCAGTGGTGGTGGAAGCAATAGCAGTGGTATCGCAGGTGGAACTGTGGTGAGGCAGGATTTTCCTCCAGGAAAAGGAACCCAGCACAGTACCATAATTGTGCACTCCAAAAGTAATTCAACTTTGGCCTCACAGTCATCATACAACCTACTAAGTCCTATTGACAATAGTCGAGATAGGACTGTCTACATTAACTCTGCCTTTACTGAAGATGAGACTTTAAACCAGCAATGTCATTTGGAAAAGTCCATTCGCCATTTAACCCTTGGGGATGTGAATTTGGCTGTGAAACGGCCACCACCATACCAGTGGGATTCTCCTTCTTCAGACCAAATATGGATGCCCCAGGATCAGACCATGTTGACTAGCCCACCGGGATCACACAAAACACCGCATTTGTTACTCAGCCCAGCACAACACTTAGACATAACCCGAATACCATTTGTCCTGTCTGCAAAACCTCCTTCCAGTCCTAGTGCTATGACACTACCCTCAACGTATCAGGTATCTCTTTCACCGTATCCTCCTAATGTGGGCCATGGTGGACCACAGTACCAGTCATTGCAAAATGCTCCACAGGCATGTGGTCCAAGCGACATGATAACCTCAATTCCATTTGGCCAGCAGGATCCAGCCCTTGTTTTACCTTCTGGTTATGCAAACAATCTGGCCAGTCTGCCCTGCTGCCCACTCCCACCAATGTACCCTGGAGCTAGCTCATGTACTAACCTTCAACTTCATCCAATGGCCCTACATCCCTGGAACACGTACAGTGCTTGCCCTCCAATGCAAGACAATTCAGCAACTTTACCAAATAAACTGCATCAAATTTTAGAGAAGCCTATTCTCTCACCCCCACCCCCACCCCCACCTT
>JAOUQT010000002.1:11725950-11739210 GCA_025769995.1 Xyliphius kryptos | reverse complement strand
TATTGTTATTGTTATTGTTATTGTTATTGTTATTGTTATTGTTATTGTTATTGTTGTTGTTGTTGTTGTTGTTGTTATTGCTATTGTTATTATTGTTGTTATTGTTATTATTGTTGTTGTTGTTAATATTATTATTATTATTTGTCTGGTTAATTAAATATGATTTGTTATGTTTCTTACACATTACTTATGTTACAAATTAAATCAAATTTCAAATAAGAATGACAGTGTTTAAATGAATCGTACCTATATTTTTGTATGAGTATTTAATATGGCGTTCTATTGTGTAGGGGATAAGTATTATTTCTACATTATAAAATACATTATATATGTGTGTGTGGCATACTTTTACAGATTATTCAATTATATCACAGATTTATTACACTTGTTACACTTATATCCAAATAGTATTTAAATGATTTTGGATAATGCTTGCATGAATTCATTCCACATAATAGTCTACCATCAAGTCGATGATGTCTCAGATCAGGTAATACTGCTGACTAGACTTGTAATTCATTACACAGGCTCTGCTACCTGTATGATTTACCTGACCATTCCAAATCCAATTACACAAGATACCACTGGTCATACATCTTAATTAAATAAGAGAAATCTTCAGGTTTTCTGATCTTGTATATACTGAGTGTTGACTAGTCTTTTCAAACTCATGTGAATACACATATAATATTTACTCTTAATACAGACTTTCATGCACATGTATGTCTCTTATAAAAGTATATTGATTAATGCTATGAGATATGAGTGTATAAAATGTGTCGATATTGTTTTTAGTGCTATTTAGTAATAATTTGTCAAGCATATTAAATATTTATTGGGAGATATAGACTTAAGCAATAAATGTTTAAAATGTATGTTCAAAAATAAATATGTTCCAAATTTAAAATGGACCAAAACATAGAATATATATCAAGGCTACGCTTAGTACAAGACATTTTACACACACCCTTTCTACTATAGACCTAGCCTACTATCTAATTATCGCTGGCCAAATAGATGTCTTAATTTCCAATACACATGTTATATAGACTCATTTATTTGCTATGCGTTTTATTCTATGTAGGATTTATCATACTACATAGGTTACTTTAAAGATCAATTAGATGATCTACATGGAAGGTGGGAATTGTCCGTTTTTTTTTCGCCAAGCACAATACAATAGCCCAGTGGGATAAAAACAACGTTATACATTCGTCCTTTCTTTGAGCCTTTAATCAAAACGCAACTCCAATAAACACATTAGGCAACGTGTTAATGATGGACTGCATTCCATTAGCATCACAACGCGGATCCATTGGCGACCAGCCGCGCAGTACTTCATCGAGTGTTCAAATTTTGCTGAATCAAATATGTCCAATAAAGTTGGGACGCATAAAAAGGAGACTATACACACACACACACACACACACACATTAATCTCTTGAACCTTTATTTGCTTGTATTCGCTGACAAACTAATTTTATGTAAATAGAAAAATACAGTTATGAGGTTAGGTATGGGGTAAAAACTGACCGAAAAGGAGATATAACAATGGAGAATACTCAATTAACAACTTATTCTAACTTGTAATGGGTCACATGATTGAGTATAAGAGATGCTCCCACCTAAAAATGTTGGCAAATATGTATTTGCACATCGTTTCATCCTTTTGACTCTCGTTGCTACGTTTCTATACAATAATTGCAAAGTACATATGTATTACAGCATCTACAGTACATCAGCTCATGACAAGTTTCAAGGAGTCAAGACACGCTGCATCGCTCCGTCAGGTTTGGAAAATCATTGGCCACTGCAGCAAGAAATGTGTATTATGCAACGAGGATGACAAGTAAGGCTATTCATTTTGCCCCATTTTAACACACTTTGTCTATTTTTATTGGACGCAGAATTACTAAACATCCAGGAGAGTAATCAAATGACATGAGACAATATTATATTGCAGTTTTTATTACCATACAATTCCCCTTGCAATAAACCATACGTAAATACATACATACAGTAAATGCCTATAGCGTTTAGTACAAACCTGAATCAATGCTGCTTATGACAGCCAATACTACACTTGTCCAGCAGTCGGCGCTATTACACAACAATCATAAACATACATAAAAAGCAACGACAGTTGTATCTTTTGTGAAGTCTGCCGAGATGGGCTTAGGGTGTGGGCGTGACCGGGACTCCCAACATGCAGTGCGCCGCGCTGTTTTTTTTTGTGTTTTTTTGGGTTGTTTATGTGTTATATTTTATTATATATGTGTTTTATTAATTAAGAAATGTTTGGTGTTGATGTTTGTTGTGCTTAGTGTAGTTGTTCTGTGTTAGTGTGGTTGTGTGTATGTAGTGTGAATGTGTAGCTCAGGAAATAATGGGGTTAAGGGTGTGTGAATGTGTTTGGTGTGTCTGTGTGACGGCTTGTTCTTAATTAAAAAGCATTTTCCTGCACGCTGGTTTCCGCGTCCTTGCAGTTTAGTCACTCTATTTTAAGACATCTCAAAGTTGCTCACCATCTTCCTCCTTCATGTAACCGAGATATCACGTGAAAAACGGACTGTTTGGTCCTATTAAATAATATGACCCTAATAATGTTTTATTCCATAGACAAACCAATGTAATTGTTTGCAGTAGGTATATTTTACTTGCAAGTAAATATGGGCATCTGTAAATCCTCAATTAATTTTTTTTATGTCTTACGGGCATCTAAACCTTGGCAGGTTCATATCCTGAAATAGTTTTACGCTTGTAGCTATAACAGATAAACGAACATATCTACAACCGGGGAAAAAAACCATTTTAACACTTTATAAAGCATATCTTTATACATTAGTTCTAAAAATAGTCATTTAATGGAATATATTGAAGTCATGTATAATCCTGAAGGGCAGTCACAAATATTTAGATCGTGACTGACTGATGAACAGCAGAACCCCCGGGACCGCCAGTGTGCAAGCTGGTGAAAAAACTGGGGGATGGAAACACTGTCACTGAATATCGATCCTGTCATTCGGTTTCTGAATGGGGTTATTATAAAAGAACAAAACCAATATACATTGGACAATTAAATTGTTGGGGAAAAACCCATCAGAAAATACATGTTCAAATATCTTTTAACATTAAATGGCCACAAATAACCATCTTTTTGACGACAATTATAAAATGCATTCATATCGGTGATTTATGAGAGAGAAATAGCAGAATAGACACTTCAAGCAGCCCCGAATTTCCCCATAAAGCAAAACAGCTGTTGTGCGCTCGTCGCCATGTTGGTGTGGAATTCACTCTGGCTTCATTTCAAATCATTCCAAGCTTCCTCTACGGAGACTTCTATGTTGAATTGAAAAGAGTGCCGTCTACGGGCTATGTAGAGCACTATAACTGTATGGAGACATTTGGAACGGAGCCTTTTTTTTCCCTGCCGCTGCAGCCGCATTCCCTGAGTGCGGTGGGCTGCGGGCTGAGAGGTCGCACAGGGGAGAGGCACGGATTTCCACAGCTCCGTGGGACATGCGGAATGTTACTTACTGTCCATCCTGGCGAATTCCGACTGTGGAAAAGATTTATTCATAGAGGCATCGGCGTATTTTTACGGAGTGTCTCTGCCTACCAACTACATATTTTTGCAAGTTGTGTCAAGTTCCTTGGTTAGCTAGGTTTTCGGCTATGAAACCTCGCTGCTATAGCTACAGAGGAGTGTCATTAGCTAGCCCGAAAGTTACTTTGTGTTTTGACAAGCGTAGTTCGCAAGAGTATATAATTAATATACGTTTGCGTATATTGTATTAACTAGTGCCGCTTAAACGAAAGTTTAACAAAAGACTTCCATTGTCTACCATGTCTAGGTATTAATGAGTTAACCGTACCTAGCGTAACTATATAGCTAGCTTCTTAGCTACTTAGCATATCGTCTTCTGCTTTTCGGTTTGCTTACGTTAGCTGATTGTAACCGATGCAGATGAAGACAAAGTGATAACCCGTTTTAGTTTATTATCCTCGTATAGGATACACACAATTTTAAACATGAACGGATCACCATTTTCTTACAATTTTTATTCCTAGGAAAAATGGAGCGTGAATGGTGAAGAAAGACATCACGTCCTGCTATGCTGTTATTTAATTTCTGACTCTTTGTGATTCCCACAACGTTCAGAAAATGTAGCAGAGGTTATTCGATGAATTAAAGAAATTAATCGCTATATTTAAAGATCTAGCTTCCCAACCGAGACAGAGTGAACATACCATGGCTCTCTGTTGTGTATGAATTGGGACCATGGAGCGCTTTCTTTTAAGGCTTAGCTAGCTAGCTGTGTTTGTGTGTGTTTTTGTAGCCACAGATCGGACGTGCCTCAGTTTTTAATGTCAGTGTTTATATAAACAAAGCAGTTCTAACAAATATTGGAAAGGCAGGGACATAATTTACTAGTATATTAAATTTCGTTCCACCATGTCGGCCGAGGTTCGTTTGAAAAAGCTGGAGAAATTGTTCCTGGATGGTCCTGTCCAGTCTAATGGCCAGTGCTTCAGCGTCGAGACTCTTCTTGACGTTCTCATCTGCTTGTATGATGAGTGCAACAATTCCCCCCTAAGGAGAGAGAAGAACATTGTCGAGTTCTTGGAGTGGGGTAAGTGCTTGACTCACCCTTACATGATGTAAAAGTCTGTGATCAAAGAATAGTCCACCTTATATATATTCTTTGCCTGATCAAATACTAATCACTGGTGATGAGCGCCCCTGATTCACTCCCACCACCCCTGATTCAACTCAGCAGTTAACTGATTACTTTTCTGACAACTCTAACTGAATGTGTTGGAGCAGAGAAAACTTAGATTTGGAGCATGTGAGCTCCAGGAATATGATTAAAATGGGTCTAAAATAAACTTGAGTCTCTAGTTTGTAACTGGTATACCAACTAAGTAGGCGCGTCAGATAAATTTCACATTTCACACACAGTATGCAAACCAGTTCTGCCTGATAAACTCATACCATCACTGCATACAATAGACTCTCAAGTCCCTGTCTACTTAAGTGCTGTACTGAGAATTGTCTGCCACATTAAAAATATCTGGTCTAGCATTGATCTCTTCACATCGGTAGATGTACATGTAGATGTTCACAGTCATTGCTTTCCTTCCCAGTGCATACATGAAATATTTACCAAACAATCTCTTAGTGCATGTAACATATGTACTGGATGATATTTCTCTGTCGCTGGTTGAGCTTTCATGGACACTATTTTTCTTAAAAAGTTTCTAAGAAGAGTTTGTCATCTGCCTGTTTGTTAGCGTGGGTATATGTTCACGTTAGGATACTGATTGCTTTTTTCTAGTGCTTGAAGTCCTATAAAGTCCCAGAGAGTTTCCAGTGTGCATGCAGCCTTTAGTGAAGTCAAGTAACAACATGCTGCTAAATTGTTGTTCACAGCATTTAATAGTGACCTTTGTCAAGTAAGCAAAAAGATATTAAAATGTGCAGTATAATGTTTGTATGCATACGTAATATTGTAACTCTCAATATCTTATATTATATTTGTTAAACTTGTACATTTTCACATGGTTGTACAATATCTGATCTTAGCCCATCACATCTGAGTCTTTAACAGAGTCTGTGTATATTATTGAGTATGCTATAGAAAGACTAAGTAAAAAAACAAAAACTGTCAAACATTATTCCTTTATAATCAGTGAAATCGTCCAAATTATTAGATTGCTCTGTTTTGATTAATGTTATTATTCTGCCTTCTCATATAATGATATTTGACTATTAGCAATTTGATATACATATTTATTAAATACCAAAGCTAGATAAAATTATTAAACAAATGCCCTATTTTATACAACAGTTGCTTCTCATATAAAACTATTAATAGCTACAGATGTGATCAAAATAATAGAAATCTACTATCAGTAATCTGTTTATTTACTGATTTTGTTTGATCAGAAATGGATAGATTCAACAGTTATAGATTCAAAATTGACTAATTTAATAAAAAGTAGTCTGTTCTAACTAATAGCAATGTGGAGTTCTAATATTAAGGCAATTTCTTCTTTAAAGAAGCAGGTGTCAGTTATGATCCTTAGATAAAGAAGGATGGCAGCAAATGTTGTATCTGCTGGTTTTTAGCCTTTGCCCAGTGACTCAAATTGCTCATAAAAAACTTTGAAGTAGTAGTTTTGGATAGGGGAAACCATAAAGCACTGCAAAAAATAATACTTGAATGCTTTTAAATGGCAAACTAATGCTAGGAAAATATCTACCATCTGCACTGATCACAGAATAACAAGAATGGCAAAGAAGCATCCAGTGGTCAGCTGCAGAGAAAATTAAATAAGCTCTTTGTTTACATGTGAGTGCTGCATCAATCAGAAGATATGAACACAAACTAATTATAAGAATCCTTGATTAAGTAAAAGTGCTGAAAAAAAGATGTTTAAAAGATGACATTTTGCTAAAGAACACACTGACTGTCCTAAAATTAAGTGGTACAACATTCTATGGACAGATGAAAGCAAGTTTGTGCTCATTTTGTCTAAATGCCAAATATGACCCCTAAACACTAACTTTAAGCCACAGTACACTGTGAAGACTTTAAAACATGGAGGTGCAATCATAACTGTTTGAGGATGTTTCTCATACTTTCCTGTTGGGCCCATTGTTGCATGGACCAGTTTGAATATAGCAAAATTCTACAAGAGTTCCTGTCTTGTGTTAAAGAAATGCCCTTGAAATGGGACTCCAGTCATGCCAGCAGCAGGGCTGGGTATTGATTCTAAATCGGTTTGATTTGGTTTCATAATGTTTTAAAGTGATTAAAATTGATTCATTCACTATTTTGTCCTCTTTCAACTAAAATAATGAAAATAGCTTTAACTGTGTTATAAAATACAAACATACTTAATTTTTTCTCTTCAATATATGCAACTGGTTTTAAGTGCAGACTTAACAATTTTAACTTAAACTGTAAACAAACCAAAAGTTCAACTATAAAATTATAAAACCTTTGTTGCTTCCTATCTAACGTAACTGCTATCCTCGTCTATGTTGTTGTTTAATATTTAAAGGCAGATTTTTATTTTTCGCCTTGCAGTTCATTCTACTGTGTTTTATCCCGACGTTTATTTTTTTCCCGAAATATTTATCCTCTTTTCTCCGGTGTCTGCCATTCACTCCCAAAAAATTACCATGTTCACTTCTAAGGGTTTTGATATTTCTTAAATAAATAACAAGATCTTTGCAGATCTTGTAACCCATTTTGGTTTTATCCATCTCTTTGTTTGTTGATTTAAATCCGAAATGGTTCCAGACGTCACACTTTTATTGAGTAGGCTTGCTGAACGCAGTTTTACCTGTGTCTTCTATTTTGTGTATGCGTGTGCGCACTTGAACTTTAACCAGACATCATGCATGAGACTAATCATATTAACTTCATGAGGGGGGAAAAGTGTCATGTCTATGAGTTTCATTTACAAAATTAAATTAAAGCCATTATCGACTAAATAAACTTTAACACGCAGCACTAGCCGGCAAGCGGACAACATCCGGGTTCCAACAAGATTGTTGTTATGACGTGGCCAGCTCAATGACCAGATGGAGTAACATTAAAATAGTGTTTGATGTAAAACCCAAGAATGCAGAAGAACTGTAGAATGTAGTTCTGTGAACTTGTGTTGGATGTTAGTTAAAGGTTATATAACTAATTATTAGTTAAGTAATGAATAGTAAAACTAACTCTCTAACTTTATTTTATACTGTATATATTTAAGTTTGTATACGAATATTCAGACATTTTGTTTTGAACAGCTGATTTATATTTTAATTTAAATATTGATTTTTGTTCATGTTTTCATTTGGAATTGAAGATGCTGTGATTCTAGTGCTTTTGTGTATATAGAAATAAATGCTATTATAAGGATTAAGCTTTTTCCTTTTTAAAAAAAAACACACTGCTATTATTTTTAACACAACTGTAGTTCAATATTGAGAGGATAGAACATGCTTCCTGGCTTATAGCCAGAATTATGATAATCATAGACTTGTAAAACCATTTGCTCTAGAATGTTTAGCTGAGGTTTAGCTCAGCTAACTGAGTACAGCAGATGTTATTAAAGTATGTTTGGATGTCAAGCATTTACATTTCTCAGTAGTCAGCTAAAATAGACTGGATCAGACTTTTCTTTTTTTACCTGGAATTATTACGTGTATTATGTGTATTTTAACATTTATATTGGTAATCACATGCTATTGCGAAATCATCGGCTAAAAACCTAAAAAATCTGAGGCAGTCTCTGTCCTAGAGCATACTTCTATTATTGGCAAGGTTTTAGCAAACCCGGCAACAAATCTGTCAGAGATCTTTCTAATTTTCCATATAGGATTGAACCAGGTCCCATATTGGAACAACTTTGGTATTCAGTATATTTTAATGTGGACAAAGCAGAGGGCCTAGATGTTGCAATAAAAGTGAAACCTTTTTAATTTATAATTTTACTGAATGTGTAATATACTTAATATTAAACAAATTACTTTGGCTTTATGTTGTCCCGGAGAGTAAAATTATCAGAAAGTATGCACTTCTGTATGCTTGGGTTGTAAGGTATGCATAGGTCTATGAACGTCACAGATGCAGTGCAGGCTCCATTGTTTTATGGCCCAACAGTTTAATGGAAAATGCTGAGTAAGAGAACAGTCCCGAACATCTTGTGGTATTTATAAGGGGGTTTCACACGCTGTAAATTATAATAACAGAGCTGAACAGGTCAATTTCTTTACATTTTGCAATTTGTAAAAAAAGCGAGTAATTTGATGTATAACAATACAATGCAACAATAACAATACAATAATATATAGCTCAGAGCATGTTTCACTTTATGAAAGATTCAAGTATTATTAAAGCACATGGGATGGGTGTCATGGGCTATTTATGTAGTGGTGTTAGTTAAATCCTATTAATTAACAAATTGTCATTATACTGTAAGAACTCCTTAAGATATAAGTGCTGATACATTTTGCAAAAATAATTTAAGAACAAAGTCCTTAAAACCAACCCTCCTAAAGCCTCAAGGTACATTTCTTATGATAAATACACTATATTTCCAAAAGTATTTGCTCACCTGCCTTGACTCACATGTAAGCTAAGGAATAGGGTTCAATATTACGTCGGTCCACCCTAGAACACCTTCAACTCTTCTGGGAAGGCTGTTTACAAGGTTTGGGAGTGTGTGTATGAGACATTTTGACTATTCTTCCAGAAGTCCATTTGTGAGGTCACACAATGTTGGACAAGAAGGTCTGGCTCGGATGTCGGTCCACCCTTTGCAGCTAGAACAGCTTTAAATCTTCTGGGAAGGCTGTCCTCAAGGTTTAGAAGTGATTATTTTTTGACCATTCTTTTAGTTGGACGAGAAGGCCTGACTCTTAGTCCCTGTATTCATTCATCCCAAAGATGTTCTATCGGGTTCTATCAAGTTCATCCACACCAGAGTCTGTCATCCATGTCTTTATGGACCTTGCTTTGTGCACTGGTGCACAGTCATGTTGGAAGAGGAAGGGGCCAGCTCCAAACTGTTCACACAAATGTTGCATGAAATAGTTCAAACTTTTTTGGTATGCTAAAGCATTTATACACCTGTGGCCATGGAAGTGATTGGAACACTTGGAATAATATAATGGAAAACACTCTTGTTGCATCAATAACACAGTGAAGCCATTTTGTATTCATTTAGCCTCTAGTGTTAATTACAGAAATCTCCTTATATGGATTGGCACATCATATGAACACTGTGTATTAGTGTGGTTAGAAGACTGTAGTTAAGCATGACCTACAGTGAAGAGCTATACTCCGTATATTCCTGCTCATTAAAACTAAACTGTATGCTAGTGAAGACTGGAATGGGGAATATTAGATCAATCTGCATATTAGTACATTTTTGGCCCTCAGAAATTCTCTTTGGGCTGAAACGGATTTTCGTTTCCGCCTTTCGGAGGTTATGCTAATGCCCCTCTGAGGGAATGCTCATCTTCTTGTAATGATAGAAATTTATCAGCCTCATCGCCAGCTCAATCTTCCATGTGTTGTGCTATTCATCACCTTGAGTTAGAGCCAGATATTTCATTAAAGTGTGACTGGCAGATTATGAGGTTTGAGGCGCAGCTGTGTCATATATTATCCTTGCACTACAAAGGAATCCATATGCGTGTGTGTATGTATTCTGTATTTATATATATATGTGTGTGTGTGTGCTGTTGTGTTTGAGTGTAGGTCTAGTTTTTAAAGGCTCAGAAAGGATAAACCTATAGAGGATAAAATGGTTCTATCTGCTTACGAAACCTCTGTACTACTTCGGCCAGGACTGTGGAACCAAAACAAATGGTATAATATATAACACTGGTATAATATTTGTAATTGACAACAGTGTTTTTTTTTTTTATAGTGTCTCTGTAAAAAGTCTTTCTTTTCAGTCACAGCTGTGCAGGTTTGAACGTGTTACATCAGTGATTCATTAGTGATTGCGGGGCAAGAAAAAATGGCTACCACATGTTTCTTGATTTGCAAAGAAGTGCATTGTGTAGTGGTTTGTTTATTTTTTGTTGTTTTACTTGTTGCCTGGTGCCGACATTTTCTCAAAGACATTGTGCACAAAATGGGGAAAGTTTTTTGCCATGAAGAAGTTCAGTAATGCATAAAGAATTTCAGATCGTAATGCGAGGGACTTGCTGTGGCGACCCCTGGTGACAGGGAAAAGCCAGAAGATAAAGAAGGAGAAGAATGAGGGAGAAAATGAAGAAAGCATAAAAAGATGCAGGCTGCTTGCAGGTTCCTAGAATACTGAAATTACAGCAGGTAGTAGAGCTTTCTCTTACAAAGCACCCCGGAGATACAACAGTATTAGAATTATTGCTCAGGTCTCAGACACAGGCTCAAGACATATTTATTTAGTCAAGCTTATAGCTAGGTATAGGTGCAGATCTGGAGGGTTATGGGCACTATAGTGTTGGTAAATGGAGATGTTTGGATGTCCAATGTCATAAGGAGCCCTTGTGTATGTCTTAGTTTTGGATCCCACTTTTAGTTATGCTGCTCTTGACATTAGTCTTAGAAACATTTTCTAACACATTGATGAGGATTGGATTTCCTACTAAGTCAGGTTTCTCTCAAGGTTTCTTTCACTTATCATCTTGGTGGGGCTTTTCGTGCCACTGCCCCCATCTAGCTTATTATAAGCTATCCTTACTTAAGGTTCATGCTTATTTCATTTCATTTAAAACATATACACTAATCAAGAATATACTTACTGTGCAGTGAACTATATAAAACAGGAATTAGCCTCTGGAATTAGCCACACGTTAATAAACAGCAGAAAGTCTGTAAAACTTTAAGTGATAGTACCTAGCAAAACACTTTCATTTTCCACTGAGCCTCATGGAAACTCTAGGAAGTTGTATTCTATACAGGTGTAAATTTCAAATTTTAAAAACTCATTATTTGATGTGTAAATTAATTGATTAATAATGGCGCTGTGCCAAATTTGAATAATAATGTGCATCTTTGCATAAAAGTCTATCTGTTTCAGACATGAATCTTCATCCTTGTCTGGCTTCTTTCAGGGGTTTCAAACAGGTGATAGCCCAATGGGGAAGGATCAAGGATATAGGGAGAATGCTTTAACATACCAAAATTATGTTATTTTCGAGAGTGTGGACAATAAAGGTTGTGGTGCACGGACAGGAATTGACATGCAACAACACAACATCCTTGGATATCTGAATTTTAGGCTTCAGTTTTTCAGTCGGCACATCACACAGTAACAAGCACTGATGATTGTTCTGCCTTTTTCCTGGTAATGTTGCATCAATTTTCCTGCTGATGGTTGAATTTAATTTTTTTCCTTGTTGTGATTGAGGTTGTGTCCAAGCCTTACTCCAATTACCCTTGTATAAACACTAAGGTCAAAACAAATACCAAAACCTGCATATTTTATTGTTTTCTTACAGATTGAATCAAATTACTTTTAGTGCCCAGTGCACCGTGATGGCACAAGAGTAGAAAACAAACCAGAAGTTATTCAGCATTGATGAAACAAAATAAAGTCCATCAATATTTGATTTGTGACCACAATTTGTCGTTTAAAATAGATTTTAAGAAAATAGAATAGCGGACATCTCGGACAATATTAGGGAAAAATGACACACTTCTGCAGTCTTGTATGATTTTTCACCGGGTTTCCTCTCATCCAGATAACCCAGTTTTATAAAAAAATATAAATAAATTATATTAAATGTCCATATTTTATTTTATAATTTCAAGGCAATGTATTTCTTAACATCCCCTTGTCTTGAAGATCTATCTGCTCAGCAATGCAAAGCCAGTTCTGGGAACATCTCCACACTGCCCACAGGGTGATAAAGTGAAAGATATATGTTTTCTTTCCAGTGAAATCTTGTGCAGTTGACTGTAGAATTGGCTTCATCTAGTCTGCAATATTTTCAGACTAAGTGCTTTCTTTATCATCTGCCTGAATCTCTTTACCATCTGTTCCACAGATTTATTTTCTTCCCGACTCTTCAACTAGTCCCATTGTCAGTGAGAAAGACAGCTCTCTGTCTCTCTCTCTCTTTCTCTCTCTCTCTCTCTCTCTCTCTCTCTCTCTAACTAATCTATCATTAATAAAATTCGGCCATTGCAGGTCAAGTCCCAAAGCAATAAAGAAAATAAGAAGCTTGGTGCTTTTTAAATAGTGAAGCTTATAGATCTTCTGCCACCGAGTTCCACATTTGTTGTTCTATCATTAGCCCTGGTTTGGCTTTGCCTCAGAATTTGTCGAACCCCCTGTTACTGGCTTTTCTACTAAACTATCCAAGCTGCACCAACAGGCGCAAACAAAGTCCTTGTGCGTTTAACAAAGAGACTGTTTTTAAGGTTTTTATTTAACAATGTATATTCAGGGATAGCATTTGTGGTGGCCAATCAGACATGCGGGGTGGCATGTTACAATCCAGACAATGAAACTGGAACACCTGGTTTCAGACCACAATAATTTATTAGTATAGTGTAGGGCCAATACAGTGTCAATTCTTCTTGCACAGTGGTCAGAGGGATTTTAAGCCATTCTTCTTGCAGGATAGTGGCCAGGTCACTACGGGATTCTGGTGGAGAAAACATTTCCTGACTTTCTCCTCCAAAACACCCCAAAGTGGCTCTTAATACATCACAAAGACTTGCTGTCTTGGTCACAGATGCGCCAGCAAGA
>JAOUQT010000002.1:11693826-11708713 GCA_025769995.1 Xyliphius kryptos | reverse complement strand
CGGTGATGCTGTGGGCCTGTTTCTCCTCTAAAATACATGGGAACCTTGTAAGGATACCTGGGATTAGGACATTTTAAATCACAAGATAAGTCGTCACTGGGTCTTGCAGCAAGATAATGACCTTTAAACAGTTTGCCAAATCTACTTAAAAAGGGTTCACAAGGCACAAAATCAAGCTCCTCTAATGACCATCTTAGTCCCACATGATTTTATTCAAAAGATTTATTTCCTAATGTGTGATCCCCTCCATTAGATTTTTCTCCTTTTTTGCATTGTTGTCCTATATTATTGAGAAAAGAATTTATTAGAAGCCAAAGAGCACTTCTTAACCAGGGGTGCCAGTTATTATGAAGTGCTCTGTAAAATCTACAGTGGAGGAAATAAGTATTTGCTGATTTTAATTTTGTATTTGCTCATTAACAAAGAAATAAACAGTCCTAATGGTAGGTTTATTTTAATAGTGAGAGGTGGACCATTAAATAGAAAATCCAGACAAATTACATGTATGTGTATATATAATATGCATTTCATTGAGTGAAATAAGTATTTGATCCCCTACCAACCATAAGAGTTCTGGTTCCAACAGGCTGGTTAGAATCTTCTTATTAACTCATTACTCAAAACACCTGTCTTAACTTGACACCTGTCCATAGAATAAATCAGGCGCCAACCTCTCCAACATGGGTAGGAGGAACCAAAGAGGCTGTATAAGGATGTTAGGAACAAGACCATAAGCAAGTTGGGTGAAAAGGAGACAACTGTTGAGTCAATTGTTCAAAAATGGAAGAAACACAAAATGACCATCAATTGACCTATGTCTTGGGCTCTATAGTTGTCAATAATCATGGGAAAGGTGAGCGATCAGCCTAGAACTACATGGGAGTAGCTTGTTGATTATGTCAAGGCAGCTGGGACCACAGTCACCAAGAAATCAATTGGTAACACATTACACAGTAATGGATTTGCTTGGGAGAACGTGCTGTGGTCGGATGAGACCAAACCTGAGCTCTTTGTCATTAGCTAAACTCGCTGTGATTATAGAAAGAAATGCTGACTATAGGAGTGTTTCTCTGCTAAGGGCACAGGAGAACTACCCTGTATTAAGGGGAGTTTAGGGGAGTGATATTATAGATAATACATTTTTAAGTGCTCACCCCCCACATGTTATAAAACGATGCCGCCTCGGCGACTGCCCGGTTTGCCCGTACGTAAAACTGCCACTGCTTTTTATATAAAGTTATTGTCCAGAATTACTTTTTGATATTCTGTCTCCCATAATAAACTTACTATTAAAATTATAGACTATTTACTTCTTTGTCAGTGGGCAAACTTACAAAGTCAGTGAGGGATTAAATCATTAGTTCCTTCACCGTATTTTAATGATGCAGCCGATTAGCAAGACAAAATGTTTCTTTACGGAATTGAATTTCTATGAGACCCTGTCACAGTTTATTTCAAATGAACATTGTTTTAAAAGTTGTTTTTATTAGAAATATATAATGTCCTTAACTGTGCAGTAAACAATGGCTGTTTTATGACCTGTAACTAAGATTTGCTGTTGTTGTGTGGCACATAACAGACAGCTCAGCAGGACTTTCCCCTGTCTTCTGACAAGACAAGTGTGAGTGTGTGTGTGTGTGTGTGTCTTTAGCATGCTCACATGTGCGTTTTCAAGCTCTTCACATGTGTGCTTGTGTGCAGAACCACAATGTATTGCAGAAGAGTTGGTTAAATTATTTGCACACCTTCACAAATACTTCCAGCTGCACACACCTGCCACTGGCTTTACACCTGTCTGCTTTGTGTTCTGGTAGCAGACATGGGAGCCCCTGATTGAAGCTTTCTATCTCTTTCTCTCACTTAGTGATTGACACACATCTGATGGTTTTTCCAACATTTGTGTGTAAGATCAAATAGTGGCCTTGTTGAGTTATTGGCAGAAGAAAAGCCAGTGAGATCCTGGAACACACTGTTGTTATTAAATACAATTAAACTATTAAAGTATGCTGTCAAATGATGAGGGGTGGTCAGGATTCTGAAACTGGACTTCATGGTCTACAATAATGCATTACAATTTTGTTTGTGGCAGTATTATTACATCATGGCTTAGAAGTCATTTTGCATTCATGTAAAGCTGCTGTTCTTATTGGTGCTGATGATGTCTTAATTATATTTTAGGTGCAGTCTTCTGTAGCAGTTGGCACTCCAGATTACATTTCTCCTGAGATCCTGCAGGCCATGGAGGATGGAAAGGGCAAGTATGGCCCTGAGTGTGACTGGTGGTCTCTGGGTGTCTGTATGTATGAAATGCTGTATGGGGAAACTCCTTTCTATGCTGAATCTCTGGTGGAGACTTATGGCAAAATAATGAACCACAAGGTAAGCTGTTCTGAGCATTTAGAATGATCTGATTAACACTAATGCACACTTGGAATGATTTACAGGCAACGGTATATAATTAAATAACAATTACATTACATTTTTAATTTCTTTATGAACTGTTTGCGAACTAACCACCATATTAAATCCTTGGCTTAAACAGGAGCGTTTCCAGTTTCCAGCCAATGTTACAGAGGTATCTGAAAATGCCAAAGACCTGATCCGCAGGCTCATCTGCAGCAGAGAGCACAGACTAGGCCAGAATGGCATTCATGACTTCAAACAACATACTTTCTTTTCTGGCATTGACTGGAATAACATTCGAAACTGCGATGCTCCATACATTCCTGAAGTCAGCAGCCCTTCAGATACTTCGAATTTTGATGTTGAGGATGACTGCCTCAAAAACACAGTGAGAAGTGTTTGAGTTGTTATTACAGTCTAGTGTTTGTTATACAGTCTTTTTTTAGCATTGTAAGTACTGTGGTGATTAAATGAACCAAGTCGTTTAAGAGAAGTGTTTTTTTTTTTCCTGAACAGTCTGTTTCATTGTGCCAAAATGATTTCTTTTATCCAGGAGACCATGCCACCTCCCTCTATAACAGCCTTTTCTGGACATCATCTTCCATTTGTTGGCTTTACCTACACTAGTCAATGGTAAGCTTATTAACGGACGTTCTTCTTATTACTGTTGTGAAAGGAATTGTTTTCTAATTGCATTTTAATTGTGGAAATAAATGTTTGTGTCTGCTTAATAAGTCTCACAGTTTTAAATAATGCTTAAAACTATAATATTTAAACCAAATAAAGACATTAAAACAACACTTTTATTCCCATAGTCAGACATAATGATAATCACTAATTGCAACTTATATCCTTTGTCCTAGGACGCAGTATACATTACTGAGAATAATAAAAACTAATTCTCAGTTTAATTTGTACACAATTATTTATGGAAATCTAACGTGTTACTTTTGAGATGGCTTCTACTTCATTCACTAGTTAATAAAGTTGGAACACAAAAATACTATCCTGTTGGTATTATTTAGGAAATTCTTTATTTTTATAAAAATAAAATAATTCTTTTTTTTATTATAGTATGTTCATACCCTTGTGTTCCGGTCAACTTCTTTTTTTTTTTACAATGGGACATTGTCACAAAGCAGCTTTGTAGAAATTTGATCATGAAGTGACAATGTATGGTGACAGTGGGAAGAAGAAATTTCTCAAGCAACTTTAAAAAAGGAAACAGACTTAAAATATTTGGATCTGCACTGTAGTAGTACACTAGTAGCATGTGTCGCTTGCCCTAAAAGAGAAATTATGGTATTATGCATTTTGCATGTTTGCATTTATCCTCTGGGTTCTCTCCAACAGTTCTCTGTCTGACCGTGGGTGTTTGCATGAGTCTGCAGCACCTGTGCAGATGGATGTGTGTGTACAACGCAGCTTAGAGGAGAGCCTAGCTACTGAGGCATATGAGAGGAGGCTTCGGCGGCTAGAGCAGGAAAAATTGGAGCTCAGCCGAAAACTGCAGGGTCTGTAATTAACTAGTTGAATAATCTGAGACACACAGAATGTTCTATTTATAATATTGACTATTTTATTAACAGCTTAGTTATAGTAAAGTTATAGTGAAGCTCTTTTTATTTAAATGTAGAGTCCACCAAGACTGTGCAATCTCTGCAGTATGCTGGAGATGCTCCTGTGTCTGCTAACAGAGATTTTGAGATCCGAGGCCTAAAAGAGGAGATTGAGACCCTAAAGAAACAGATAGCAGGTAGGTACATTTTCCTGCAACACTGGTTATGCCAAATAGTATGTTCTCTTCTCTGCCCCTTTATATTTTTGCCATGTGCTTTTGCATGTTTTTGACTTGTGTTCCTGTTTTGTCAATCCTCAGACTCTGGTCAGTTGGAGCAGAAGCTGGAACAGGCCAGTTCAACCCACAAAGATATAGAGGAGTCCAGTAAAAACATCTGCTCTTTAGAAAAACAGATAAAAATGATAAAGCACGAGAAGGAAGAAATGCAAAAGGTACAGGCTTGTGATGAGCTTGTAGAAGTTGACACGGCTATCAGATTATTGGGCTTCTTTCATCTTAGAGAAGCTAAGAAGTTTTGCTGCCCTATTATAGCCTGTGATAGCCTTTTTCTAAAACTTTGTCTCTTACCTAAATTTAAGCTTTTGTTTTGTGTAGGAGCTGAATGAGGCTGCAGAGAAGCTGAAGGCTCAAGGGAAGGAGCTGAAAGAGGCAGACAGTCAGAGAAAACTAGCTATGCACGAGTTTTCAGAGATGAGTGAGAGAGTGACAGACCTACGCTCTCACAAACAACGTCTTTCTCGCCAACTACGAGACAAAGAGGAGGAGGTGGATACTCTCAACCAGAAGCTGGAAGCCCTGAAGCTGGAAATGCGAAAAGCCGAAAGGACACGCAAAGAAGTGGGCAGAATTCTGAGACTGACACACCAAAGTATTTACCAGATTTGTCACAATGTAATTCTTATGGATTTATATACTTTCCTCAGATGGAAGCCCAGGCTGAGGAGCGTGGTTCAGAAGCCCAGAAAGAGAAGAAGCTCAGAGAACGGAGTGAACACTACAGCAGGCAACTGGAGGAGGAACTGACATTAGTAAAGGTTCATATGACAAATTTTTTTTCTTTATCACAAAGCTTTCCCATACAGATGCTGGTCATAAAATTAGAATATTATAGAAAAAGTAGATTTATTTCAGTAATTACATTCAAAAAGTGAAACTTTTATCTTATATGCATTCGTTACACACAGACTGATGTATTTTACATTTTTATTTCTTTTAATTTGATGATTTATAACTGACAACTAATAAAAAAACAAATCTCAGAAAATTAGAATTTGATCAGCTAATTAACTCAAAACACATGCAACAGCCATTATATGGTCCCGCAATCTAATTCTGTATGATCCACAATAATAGGGAACACTGCTGACTTGACAGTTGTCCAAAAGACACCTTGAACAAGCATGGCAATTTCTTTTGGAAATTAAGGCATTAGAGTCTGGAGGAAGAGAGAAGAGACACAGAATCCATGTCACTTGAGGTCTAATTTAAAGTTTCCACAGTCAATGATGATTTGGGGAGCCATGTCGTTTGCTGGTATAGGTCCACTGTGTTTTCTGAGGTCCAAAGTCAATGCAGCTGTCTTCCAGGAAGTTTTAGCACACCATATGCTTCCTGCTGCTGACCAATTTTGGAAGATGCTGATTTCATTTTTCCGCAGGACTTGGAACCTGTACACAGTGCCAAAGCTACAAGTACCTGGTTTAAGGACAATAGTATCCCTTTTCTTAATTAGCCAGCAAACTCATCTGACCATAACACTATATAAAATGGGCTATTGTGAAGAGGAAGATGTGACACACCAGACCCAACAGTGCAGTATAGCTGAAGGCCACTATCAGCACAACCTTGTACCCTCATAACATCTGAGAAGTGTCGCAGACTGATCGACTCCATGCCACGCCGCATTGCTGCAGTAATTCTGGCAAAAAGAGCCCTAAATAAGTATTGAGTGCTGTATATGATGATACGTTTCATGTTCATATTTTTCAGTTGTAAAATTTGTAAAAAATTCTTTTTACATTGGTCTAAAGAAATATTCAAATTTTCTGAGATACTGAATTAGGGTTTTTTATTAGTTGTCAGTTATAATCATCAAATTAAGAGAAATAAACGTGTGTATATATATATATATCAGTGTGTGTGTGTGTAACAAATGTGTATAATATACAAGTTTCACTTTTTAAATGGAATTACTGGGAAAAAACCTGTACACACGGCTACATTCTAGAATATTTAAACACGGTTCAACATCAACACGGGTCCAGAGAAATCAGTGCTAAAATATAGTGTAAAGCCAGAAATTATTCATACCCTGAAGTTCAAGAGGCATAATTCTGGGAAAAATATTCCTTGGTTTTTATTTACATTTACAAAAAAGATCAGGACAGTCAGGACTGTGCCACTGCGAAAGTTCATGTTTTTTTTCAGCTAACCAGTCATTGTCGTGCTGAAATGTCCTCTGGTGCCCAAGTCCAAGTTTTCTGCACACTGTCTGATGATGATATTGTTGAGAATTTTAATGTGTTGCTCATTATTGCACTGAAAAACATCCACAAATTATTAGGTTCCCACCACCACGTTTAACAGTGGGGCTGGTCTCTAAAGGATATGTTCTTTTGGCTACAAAGTTAAATTTTTGTGTTATCTGACCATAAAACTCAATACCAGAAGTCTTCTTTGTCTAGGTGAGCATTTGCAAAGGCCAATTGGGCTTTTGTATGCCTTTTCTTGAGAAGTGGCATGCACCTTGGTATGCATCCATATTTTTTAAAGAATTTTGAATAATAATTTAATACTGTATCCAGTGGAAAATGAAAACACTAGATAGCGCTTTCCTGACTTGTGATCAGCCACAATGCACAGCACAGACTGTCCACAATCAATCTGCAGTAATTTCACATTGAGTAATTACAACAGCTGCTCCCAATGAATGGGGGTAATTAGGATGCTTAAGAACGATTTGGACTATTTGAAATGGTATAGAACTTTGGATTTTCCCATAGAGAGTTTGCAAGGGGAAATGAATAATACGCTATGGAATGTTTTTTCTTCAATTATGTCTCTTGTACTTCATCTTGTTATCCTCTGTAAGATGCCCTTGTCATTTCTGGTAAAAAAATCCTATTTTAATAAGAACAACAAAGAAAATAACAAAAATTGCCAGAGGTAAGAATAATTGTGGCTGCTTCCTAAGCCTGGGTTTTTTAGACTGTAATGATGTTTAAACCGAACAGAGACAATAACGTTTATTTGATTCATAATTTCTATAGATGGAGACAAGTAGCTTTTACTGATAAACATTTGGTTCTTTTATTCTTTTTCCTCCTCGTTTCAAAAGTTTGTGGTTTCAGGCTCTGAAGATACTATTTGTAATGGGTATAATGTGTAAGCAGTTTAATTCATGTGTAATATTGGTATATGTACTTGTAGAAATTGGTATTTATACTGTATTATAATGAAAATATGACTAACATAATCAGAAGTCATTTTTTAACAAATCTGTATTTAAAAGCTGATTTCATGATCTTCTAATATGAACAGGTTTCTTTTGTCTCGGTGTAAGAAGAGTTGTCAGAATGAAGGCTTGTTAAATAATAGATTAAGGTGAAAAAAGTATTCTCTTGATTGAAATGTTAGTGATTGAATTTTTCTTTTTCTCTTGAAATAGCAAAAGCAGGCTGGTCGCTCCCCAGCTGCCGGAGCCCTGGAGCAGAACCAGGAGCTTTCTAAGTTGCGGGCTGATCTGGAGAAGAAGATTGTATTTTATGAGGAGGAGCTGTCTCGCCGTGATGTCCTACATGCCAATGAGCTGAAGAGCCTGAAAAAAGAGCTCCGTGATGCTGATGCACAACAGCTCTCTTTAAATAAAGAAATAATGATGTTGAAAGATAAGTTGGAGAAGACCCGTAGAGAAAGGTACAGCACTTGTGTCAAAGCCCACTCATTCTTCAATATGTGGACTTTTGTTTATAATTTGGCTGTGTATTTTTAAAAATTGAATACCATTGTATAGAATTGCGATTTTAAACTGATTTTGTCATCTCTTTACAGTCAGAGTGAACGAGAAGAGTTTGAGACAGACTACAAACAGAAGTATGAGAGGGAAAGAGTTCTGCTGATGGAAGAGAACAAAAAGCTCTCCAGTGAACTAGATAATGTGAGCATTCTTTTTGTGCCTGTCTGCTTCACTGTGACTGTTTTTCTGTATAATAAACATGCATCTCATCTTGCTTCAAGTACAGCAAGCTTATATTTCCCAAGTCTAAATTCTGAGCTTGTTTTTTTCTAATAAGAATGATCTAGGCTGAGATAATAAGCATGATCCATGGGATTGTCAAACTAATGAGGGCAGCCTGTATCGCGATTCACTATTTGTTTTCCAGGCAGGCAAAGTACCTAGTTGGGCACATGGAAAGCTTTACAAAGAACATCTGTGTGACACAATACCCCTTATACTGACCTTATACTGACCAAGCGACTTTGAAGCATTTTTCACTGTCGCAGAAAATCGGAATAAAATCTTGAAAATCCCATTGTCTCGAACGTTTAGTGTAAGGTACCGTTTTAAGTTATTCTTTTTGTCATCCAGATAAATCCGTGATTCATATCATTGTAAGTCTTAAGTCTTAACTTACCCAAATAGTGATGTAAACATTGGCAACAACCAATAGATCTCTTTTCAGCACCAAATGTGAAGCTGAAAGGCAAGTACAGGAACGTATGGCTGAATGAGATGTGCTCTGCAGCACAAACTTTTATTATTATTATTATTATTATGTGCCCTGCAGCACAAACATATTATCAAACATACACTCACTGGCCACTTTATTAGGTACAATTGTGTAATTGTTCCTTTGCTTGATAACACATACAGGGGTTGGACAATGAAACTGAAACACCTGGTTTTAGACCACAATAATTTATTAGTATGGTGTAGGGCCTCCTTTTGCGGCCAATACAGCGTCTATTCATCTTGGGAATAACACATACATGTATTGCACAGTGGTCAAAGGGATTTTAAGCCATTCTTCTTGCACAATAGTGGCCAGGTCACTACGTGATGCTGGTGGAGGAAAACGTTTTCTGATTTGCTCCTCCACCTTACTGTAGGTTGTCAACACTAGACTTACTGAGATTTCAAAAGTCTTTGGACACTACACTGAGCCATTAATTGTTTCTCAACAACACTTTATTTTGTAAATAAATGTGTATTTAGATGCTTTGAGTGGAATAAGAAAGGCAGCAAGATGTTGTGTAAGACAGATTTTAAGAGTGACTTAAGATACGGTTAGGGTTAGCCTTGAAATCTTGTGTTTTGTAGGATCAATGCATTCAGAATTTTTTTCCTTTTATAATATGTATTGTTTTATAAAATGTTTTGCAAATCTTGAATAACAGTAACACCGGCCACTGAGAGAGAGAAGGAGAGAGGGAGGAAAGAGAGAGAGAGACTTTGACTTTTAACAATACTTTATTTTAACCACATTTTATGCAATTTCACTTAAAAAATAAAAAACACAGTCAAGATAATTAAAAAAATATGTACAAATTCCAATTAAATAAATAAATATGATTACAATGACCCAAAATAAATATGATCCTATTAAAAAATAAACCTCTCCCTGTGCCCACATTCGACAAAACTCATAAAGTCTGCGATTAAACCTAAAAAATGCAAGCTCAACCTACAGCCTGATCTTTACTAAATCTTTACTTGCCTCCTGCAAGCCTGACCCCGGTTAACCTGATCTCCCGAAATCCTGGGGAGAGCAGACGACAAATCCTCTCTGCATGAAAGATCACATTCAGCAGCTCCGCACAGGTCCATGTAGAAGTCTCTAACAATTCTCCTTATCTCCTCTGGCACTGTAGTCACCCTTCCTTGTGCAGAACGAAAATGCAGCATCCTATTCTGGGGTCTGGTCTTCCTTGAGGCACTTGGTGAGTCCATGTCATTAATGCAGGAGAAGGAATGCTGCTTTTGCTCTTTCATGAAGAAATGTGCTCAGAGCTTTTCTCCTGAACCCTCTATCTCACTCTCCAGCAGGCTGATTTCTGTTTCCAGTGCACATAAATGGTCTTTCACCTGCCCAACTGTATAGGCACTGTACTGCTGAAAGTTTTTATTTGCGTCTTTCCAACCTCCCACCAAGAAATTATACTCTTAAAATCACCCTTCCTGAGCCTCCACTCTCCCCAAAAAACCTTAAAAGGTTCTGTAAAAACCTCATCGTGAAGCAGCTTAATATTAAAACTCTAGTAAACATTCTCTTTTTGTTTGTTAGTCATTAAAAAGGTATAATTTATTAAATTGTGATCTGAGAAAGCCAGACAGATGTATGCCAGTGTTAATAAAACTATTTCTATATAAAACTGAAATATAAAATCTGTCCAGTCTGGCTGCACTAATCGTGGTTCCAGTTGATTTTGACCCAGGAGAACTGTCTTACATTTTGATTTGGTTCCCTCCAAATATCTACCAACCCACACTGACTAACAACACCTTCTAGTGTTACAGTAGACTGAGGGTGTGGTTCCTCACTATTCCTATTCCTCCTAACACCACCACTGGGTTGCCGGAAATGAGCTGTAGAGCTGTATTTATTTTGGAAAGAGTTTCACTCTCTCGCTGCCACGATTATTGGCATAAACATCCACAAAAACAAAATCTTTGGCTTGTATCTTTGTTTTTATCATTAAGATCCTGCCCTGCTCTGACTCCATGACACAACATTTAAAACATTCACCAACCATTGCCCTCTTCATTCTGTCCCTACCCCGTTCATTTTTAAGGAGCCTATTCTAAGCTGCTCCATCAACTGGAAAAAGGAAAAACAGATAAAGAAGAACGTTGACAGAGAAACAGACACCCAGTAAAATGTGAACATTTTTTATTTCTTATTAGTTTTTTTTCCATTTTTTCTCTCTTTTTTTTCATTTTTACCAAGTGATACCTTCAGCAGTATCTCTTCTTTTCATCTAGTTCTTCATAACTGGCATTTATACGGATATGAGCCATCGACTTATTAAACTTCTCAATGTCCGGAAAATAATCCACTACATTAACATTTTTCCGTAATTATCATCAAGAAAGGTGTTGATTTCTTTCAGGGTATACAGCTTACCTACCTCCTCAAGCTGAGAGACACTTAGATCAGACATGTCTGACATATTATCATCATCTTGTGAGTCTAAAAGATGCCAGAACAACATAGAACAACCACAGCTTTATTCATCCTGGATGCAGATATAATGTTTCCACAGACTACAACCTCTCCCAACCTGCTCTATCGACACTTCGGCTTTCACCTCACACCACACGACATAACGAAGCAAAAGAGAGCGGGCTGTACCGCTCAGGTAAGCCATCCCCACGCTCCGTCCTGAACAACATAAAGAGGGGAAAAAAGCGCAAAAGAGATGAAACAAATGGTTTTACAAACAAAAATATGATCTACACACTAAAGATTTAATAAGTGAAATTCCCGAAAGAGGAAAAAAGAAAGATATAGAAAAAAAATACAAGAAACAGTCGCTCTCAGCTCTTACACACGCTCACGCCAATCTTCCAAACACCCCCCAGCATGCAAAACAGAGACAGAGAGAGAGGGAGGAGACAGAGAGAGAGGGAATGAAAGAGACTTTTTTTTTTACTTTTAACAATACTTTATTTTAACCACATTTTATGCAATTTTCAATTAAAAATAACTTAAAAATAAAATATGTACGATTCCAATTAAATAAATAAATATGATTACAATGTGAGCTTATTAAAAAAACATTTAAAAAAGTACAACTAAATTATTTTCATGGACAGAGCATAAAACCTCTCTCTGTGCCCACATTTGACAAAACTCATGAAGTCTGCGATTCAACCTAAAAAATGCCGGCTGCCCCCGGACGGTTCTTACAAAACTAGTATTTTAATCAATAAGAAAGATTTATTATAAGAAAACTCCAGTCAGTTTAGAAGAACCCCTGCTTTACCGAGCAGTAACATGCCAGGTGGATGCTATGTGTACAGAGTCTGTATGCAACATCTTTACTCAGATAGATCGACCACCCTTGTTACGTGCAGGCCCTTTTTTATACTCTGTTTTGGGGCAGTGTAGAGACAAAATATTTTCAGCCGTCTGCCTTGTTGTCGCCAAAGGGGAAGATAAACCAGTCTGTTCTGTTTTTGTTTAAGATCATCGTGACATTAAGGAGAGTTGTTTTTCTATTTTCCCAATAATTTCAACCTATTTAAAAAATGAGTGTTTATTGAATTTAATTTAATCAAGCAATGTAATACATTATTTGCCATTGGTCTTCCATTATTTTTTACCACCTGTTTTGAGTCATAGTTGTAATGACCCGAATTAGAAACAAGTGCAGCTTTATTAATGTATGCATACACTCGAAAAAATTTGAATAATGTGGCAAAAAGTCCTTAAACAGCTAAACAAAAAAGATACAAAATCAAAGGAACAACACTCAGAAGAAACACAAAACACCAAAAATGAAGATAATCACAAACAACTTGATATAGAGTCTGTACACAAAGCAGAGAGATTGTTCCCCAAAAACCCATATAGGAAATCATTAATCTAAACCAGGAAAAGGCAGAACAATGCACAATTTTTTAACTAGTGAATAGAAAAGATATTGCCGCTAGGGGTTCTGGGAGTTCAAAATGTAGCCCATTACACATTTTTGAGAAATTTCCAAGCTTTGATATAGACTCTTTAATTTTTTTCTATTGTTTGCACTTTTTAGCTAGCATATCCCAACTTGCCTTTTTATTTATTCTGTGTGGTGTGAGGTGAAGGACGCTCAGTGGTATCCAGAGTAATCTGTCCCAGAAAAAATCAACTAGCACTGCCTGGAGATTCAGCTAGTAAATTTGGTGGAGGATCCATGCATGCTAGTTTATGTCATAATGAGGAAAATGTTGGCCCATCCCCTGTAGAACATTTTTAGGACTAACAATTTCAAGTCCCCCAAATGTTTGCCCAAATATTGAAAGTTTTAGATTCCACAATGTTCCCATTCCCTGCCAGAATTGCTGTAATTTTCTGCTTAGTTTATCTTGGCAGCTGATATGATTCTATAATAATTCATAATTTGAGTAGAAGAGTCTATATCAGCCTGATCATTTATCAGGACTACAAGATCATCAGCATACGCCGATGTGCATGTGGGGTGTTGCAGCCGGGAATGGTTAATCTCTTCACATTCTCCCTCAGTTTACGAAGCAGGGGTTCACAGTCAAAGGCATACAACATGCCTGATAAGGCACAACCCTGTCTGATCTCTCTACGCACTTTAAAAGTAGCACCTAGACCACCATTGACCTTGACTACACTCTCAATGTCATTATTCAGCACTGTAATAATTTTCATTAAACCTGAATTAAAACCACAATTATCTAAAACTTTCCATAAAAAATTGTGCTCTACCCGGTAAAAAGCTTTTTCTTGCTTCAAGAATACAAGGCCAGTCTTTAGCTCTGATGTTCTGAAAATTTCCAGTATATCGCGAATTAGAGAATTCCTGCCTTCTGCCCTTTTGTTTTAGTTGACTCAGTTTTCATACCCTTATCTGTAATTTCACTGTTTTTTCTTCTGACATTGGATCTTGTGATTCTTCAAAAGGGCACTCTTTTACCATGTTTTCAGATACTGTTTTTTTTATCCTCTACGCCACCCTCGCCTGCCAGTGTAGCGGTTGTAATCTCAGCAGTAGTGGCACGTCGGCTGCCCCTGGCAGCTGCCGGCTCCTCTGCACCGTGCTCCGCTTCCAGCTCCTTCACACCGCGCTCCGGGCACACTATTATTTTCCTCATCTCGCTGGGGGCAGTTCTTAATTATATGATCTGCTTTACCACAGCTAAAACATTTGGACAAGGCATAAATAAAATAATCAAAACCATTGACTCTGCACTTTAATGTAAGATTTAATTCGTCCAGTCCCTCTTTAAGCACCATATGAACTGTTTGCCTTAAAGAGACCAAGTGTTTCTTTAATGGTGATTTACATTTAGACATTCTCCTAACAATTTTACCAAACCTGAAAAATTAATAGGAAATAAAATCACCTTTAAGTAGAAAGTGCAGTTCCTGCAGAAACTGTAATGTGTGGCGCGGGTGCACCCCTGTGTAAACCCTTATCCTTTAAACCAATACCTGTTATATCTGTTATCTGCCCTTGAAATAAGGATGTTTCATTTCCTATTACAATTAAAAGGGCAAAAAGAGCACTGCGGGTGAATTAGTGGGTTGTCAAAAATTTCTCTTACCCTATTATCACAAAAATTAATATTTAGCTAATTCAATTAGCACTTAGGTTTAACAGAAACATTAGCATTATCAATTTGATTCAATTCAATTTTATTAATAAAGTGCTTTTAACAATGGCCATTGTCCCAAAGCAGCTTTACAGAAAACGATTTATCCCAGATGAATAACGGTGGCAAGGAAAATTTACCTGGGAAAGTAAGGAACAAACCTTGAGAGGAACCAGACTCATAAGGGAACCCATCCTCATTTGGGTGATGGGATGCCATCTGTAGACATCTAATACATAATTATATAACTAACAATAATATATAACAATAATAAACCAATAATAATATAACAATAATATATGTTATATTATTTTAGTTATATAATTTTGTATTAGATGTGTGTATATATACAGGGGTTAGACAATGAAACTGAAACACCTGGTTTTAGACCACAATAATTTATTAATATGGTGTAGGTCCTCCTTTTGCGGCCAATACAGCATCAAATTGTCTTGGGAATGACACATACAAGTCTTGCACAGTGGTAAGAGGGATTTGAAGCCATTCTTCTTGCAGGATAGTGGCCAGGTCACTACGTGATGCTGGTGGAGGAAAACGTTTCCTGACTTGCTCCT
>JAOUQT010000002.1:11660111-11676129 GCA_025769995.1 Xyliphius kryptos | reverse complement strand
TATATTTAAACATTAGTATATTTGTGGTATCTTTATTTTATGTTCAATTTATGACTGTTCAAATTGTATTTATTGCTGCATTTTTGTTCTTAATTATCATCATCATAATTATATTCATAGTTTGTCTCGTCATTGTGTTTTAAATGCTTTAGAGAGATGCTTAGAGATCCTGAGATGAGAAGCAAGTTAATATCAAATCCAACCAACTTTAATCATGTTGTTCATATGGGTCCAGGTGACGGGATCCAAATACTCAAAGACCTGCCAAAGGTACCACTGAAATTAAAACCATTTTTGTTGCAGCTGCCTTTTTAAACTTTTTTTTTTTTTTTTTTTTTTTTTTTGTTAACTCTTGTTTTTCCCTTTTTACCTGAATTCCTTTCACTTCTGTTTGTCTTCATTATGTACCCTTGTTAATGACTTTATGCTAAAATTCCTTTCTCTACATGTACGAATGCTCACGTCTCATGACTTATTTCAGTTGTATCAACTGCATCTTTTTCCTTTATTCCCCTTTTTTGGTTAAATGCACATACTGATTTTTGATCCTACACTCTCCTCACTCTTATGCTGTAGCCGGCTTCACCTCTCCCCTCTTCCCATCTCCATCTCATCTCCACCCCTACCAGTTTTGAGCATGTCTATCATATGACCATCACTTCTGCTGACAACTTCCTGTCTCAAGATTCCCCACTATCTTCCTACTCTCCCTCCCTAAGCTCTGCTCCTGGGACACCTGCCTCCATCTGCTCTCTGGTAGGACCTGAGTGTGTCCCAATATACTGTGTATTTACCACCACTGGGTTTGGCTGTTTCTTCCTAATATTCTAAACCACTTAAATGTAGCTATGGCTGGTTCTTCTTATTTACATTTTCTTGTTTTTTTTTATTTATTTTTTATTTAAATTTTTTGGTCATTACAGATGTTGTGCAAAATATCTCATGATAAATATTTTCTAGTCCGTGGTCTTTATAATGGTTTATACAAATGTACAAATATAATACATGTTGTTGTATACATTAACATTAAGTAGGGGTTCATATGCAGAATTAATATGCTTAGTGTCATATAATTTAGTTTAGGTATTGGAGTAAATCATGACAAGTAAAAAAAAAAATGAATAAATAAATAAATCTTACCTGTACATATATAAACTACTGGCCCAAAGATTAATTTAAATTGATATTTATGCCCATAAATGTCTTAAGTTATTTTAAAATTTAAATTCATTTTGTTAATTTGGTTACTTAAGCATTAAACAAATAAATTTTATGTAACCGCTTCTAAAAAAAAATAATAACTCTAAACAGTTTATAATTTTAACGATATGTTTATTTTGAGTGAGAGATCAAATATTAAAAAAAGAAAATCCTATTGTATAAATTATATTAATTAATTTGCATTTGCAATACTACTTGGAGAGAGAAATTATTTGATCCCCTACCAACTATTAAAGAGTTCTGGCTCCTAGAGACTAGTTAGATGGTCCTAATTAACTCGTTATTTGCAACCTATTGTTTTTGTTAACTATTCATATCTTTGTCAGTGGGCAAACTTACAAAATCAGCAAGGGATCAAATAATTATTTCCTCCACTGTAGGTGACGATGCTTTATCCCATGTCCAGTTAATTGTAGTAAGTTTTTCAGTGGATCATCTTTGTTCCAGTATTAGACTTGTAATGAACACGTGTTTCTAATTCCTGATTGTGCTGTGCAGAGTGTGCGTCCTCAGGAGAGCCGTGGAGTACTGGGTGGTTCTGTCAGCATCCCCTCTATTAATAAGAGCAGACAGGAACCTGGCCGCTCAATGAGCGCAAGCAGCGGTCTCGGCACACGTAAGTGCTTATATGCTACAGGAAATAAGTGCTATAGAAGAAATCTATAAATAAGTTAACTAAGCTGAAAGGAACTTGTTCTTACTTGCTGTAATTAACCAAAACGTGAACATTCATCTGCAGGATCATCATCCCAGAATGGCAGTGCTCTGAGACGAGAACTTTCAAGTGGAAGTTATGGCTCAAACAAACGGCAGGCTCTGACCTCACCTTCTGAGGGCTCGCTGTCGTCTGGTGGCGGCATGGATGGTACGGGCGATGCCCCTCTCTCACAGTTTGACAAAGAGGTGAGAGAAGTTACTCTGTAGTTTTTCTTTCTATATCTGTGACTTTTATTAATGACTAAGACAGTTTATTACCAAGCATTTTCCTTTAAAAGAAATGAAGTTTGTCATTTATAGCATTTTTAAACATTTACATATGGAATCTCTTAGAATTTCAGAAAGCTGTTATCAGGTAATGTGTTTCACTATGGATTTTTTTCACTGCTTTATTTTAATCTGCTCATATAAGCTGGTACACTTAAAACAAGGCTTTAGAACAAACATGCCCTACTCCAAAAAAGTGAATCAGTGATGTATTGAAATCCATATCACACTCGTAATGCGCTTTCAAATTCCCTTGAAAATGCACATGCATGTGTTGATTGTGACACCAGGCATTATTGCTTTTGCCTCACGTTTGTGCTCACACTTTGTCCACAATTCCACTGTGTGTATATGACCTGGGCAATGTGTGACTGTAGTGGCAGGTAGTTTTTTCCACAGGCAAAACCTCTGAAGTGAAAAGGACTTTAAGGACACTGTTTAAAAAGATAAAGGTAACACCATTGGATTATCTGAATACACAACCCTCCCTGCTTTACTGTAGTGTCCAGTTTAGTCACTAGACTAGTGCATTGTGGTTACAGGCCATACTTCTGGACCCCATTTTCTAGAAACAAGATTTGAAAATATGTGCCCAGGGAGCCATGTACTTTCCAGGGCATTGTTCTGGGGGAAAACCCGGAGGTGATGTTATCCTTCCATGTTCATTAGTAGTCCTCAGGATTGTACTGTTCTTCAGGATTCGGTTCATTGATATGAAATCAGACTTTTGTAAGCTTTGTGCATTTAAAGTGGTGCCTTTAAAAAATAGTTTATTGATCATTTGGAGAGCTCTTGTTCAAGATCATGGTGGTAGGTATAATGTGCACTTTTCCTATGCTTGCTAATTACATGCGACTGTGGGTGTGTGTTTGTACGTGTGCATTCTGAAGCAGCCGCCTCCTTCAGAAACCTTTTGGAAAGAGTGGTCAGTTACTTTATGAGGTTTCATGTGATTGTGGTATTAAAAATATGGAGAGGGCATGCATAAAAATAATCAAAATAATTATTGTAAATGGTATTACAATTTTACCTCTATAGCACATCATGCAGAAGGGTACACAGTTTCAGAAAAGAATCAACACTCGCTGTGCACACTCGCTGTTCAGTGTTTTGTTTCCATGCTTTTAGGCTTCTGAACTGAATTTCCCACAATCGGTTAAAATTAGTGTTTAAGTTGAACTTTTGCTTTCCGTCTTTAGGATTCCGATTCACCGCGTCACTCCACAGCCTCCAACAGCTCAAACCTGAGCAGCCCACCAAGCCCATCTTCCCCTCATAAGAGCAAGTCCCAGTCTCTGGAACGCAGTGCACATCCATCCTGGGAGACCTGAGTCTGGCGGCAGGCGATCGAGCATTGCGTCTACGTTTGGGACTTTGAATGGGCCTCAGAGGACCTGTGACTTCCTCTGGTAACATCAGAGCAACAACAAGACATTAATTCGCTCATGACGACACTAATGAACGTTCATACACTACATCATGTGTGTGCTTAGACAACATAGCTGTGCATGAGCGTGAACATACTACACACCACTGCAAGGCAAACGGTTTCTATAATTACGCACATGGCATCTACATCCAGCCTTTTAGGCCTTGCTTTTGGCATCACTTTAGTTTCCTCAGTAAACACTGTGCTAGGGCTTCAGGTCCAGATGGGAAGTATTGGGGCGTATTCCAAGAAAATATGTTAGTCAGCGTTTATTCAAGTTTATTTAAAATATTTATTCCCGATTTCAGGAATCACATAACGACCTGCCCTCATGTATCTGCTGCTGATACATTTTGAATTCTGAGTCAATTAGTCCACTCAATAAAGCTACAATATCTATAGGTGGAAGATTCTCCCCAGCCTCAGAGCCACAGCTACTTGCCCCGTCCTGAACTCTGCACTCTGATGCCATGCTGATCGTTCACATGTAAAGCCCTAAATTTGGTAGGAATGGAACAAATAATGTACATAGTTTTATTAGAGTATAATATATTCTGAAAGATGACCCTATCAGGATGGAGAAAGCTGCTTTCATCGGATTATTGATGCAGGAATTTTAATTGCTCTTGTGGTTTTAGTATGGAGGCTTCAGTAAACTCATTTTTTAGTAATTAAAGGAGTCATGGCCTCGAGGTAAATCTTGAACACGTTGCAGCCTTGTACTTCCTCTCCTTCGCCTGCTTCTTTGTGCTCTGTGGTTCCTGATTTGGAGCAATAACGCTGTTTCCAAAGATATTTTTTTATAAAGATATAAATCATAACTCCAAGCATAAAAACCAAGCTTATCCAGCTGTGTATATACATCTTAAGTATAACATGTATAATGTTCCCTCTGATCTCTTCCACTAAAGGTGACTCTCAACCTGAGTAGAGCTCAACCTCATCGGTGCAAATATCAGTGGCCTCCAGTACGACCACATCAAAGCAATAAATATTTGTGTTTTAATGGGATCAAAGAGGAAAATGGATGTTCTGACCGCTTATTGTGAAACGCTCACAAAATGGAACGAGGTCACCCTGAACCCCTCCGATCTCTCTTACCTCAGCCCAGTGAGGCGGGTCATTAGCAGCGGAAACATTCGTAAGCGTCTCTCATTCCATTTTCAAAGCTGAATGTAGATGATATTGAGACGTAGAGCCTCATTAACAGAATACGTTGAAATGTAATCATGCAGATGATTCCATACAATATATTTATAGGCGGTCCAGTCATTTTCATGGTGGGAGCAATTGTCCCGAATTCCACGGTGACACTCGATTCCGCAGATCAAAGTGCTTCTATTTACATTAACCTTTAATGTAAACATTCTCATGTCAGGAAAACTAGTATTCAGTTCAGATCCTTCACTCTGCTTGTAATCGAGCAATTGCTTAAAGTTTTTGACTCCTAAACCGTGTGAGGATGTAAAGGGACCCGTCTGTCTACACTGGAGGTGTCATGGGATTTGCATCAGGATTTCTCTATAGTGTTTCTAGAAACATTAGTTAAGTGGTTGTTCTGGGTGGAAGGCGTCAGTAATCACTGCATTCTTTAATGAGTGACCGCTCGTGGTTTCTGCCTCTGTGCTGTTACTTTTCTCATATTTATTCCTACCGAGTCAATTATCACAGAGCGCTTTTGGAGTTCAGCTGCCGTCGCTAGAACCTTTCCGCCTGCGTGATGGAACAGGGAGCCTGTTTGAGTTGTTACTCAGGTATGTTAGAACCAATGATTTTCTTTTATTACATTGTTTGGGGGGAGGGGGGTGGACTCATGCGAAGGCTGACGTCAGGAGGAGGTGCCTTACTCGAACCCCGCTCAAATGGTGGGTAGTGCAGTAGCCACGTGGATTTAGAGAGAGATGATTATAACCACCTGCATTTCAGCGAAGGGTTTCTCTGCCTTGTATGTTAACCTGCTTTTTTATATCCCACATTATTTTGGAGCTTTGGGTTTTATTTGTATGAATATGTACAGTTTTGCATGTCAGGTGTATTCCGTTGTTTCCATAAGGCTGGATTGTTTTGTTTTTCCCCTCCAAATGTTTATTTTTATCATATTTTATTGATCTGTGTAGCGTGGAGGTGTGGGATGGTTACTGAGAGGCCCCCCACAATATGTGTTTTGTTTGTTTTGGGCACATGCTTATTTAAGGTGGACCGTTCTGAGTTTCTATTTAATTAACCACCACTATTTTCACATTAAAACTCTTATCCTGACTGATGTATTTCAATAAAATGGGGAACTGATACCAAACCGAATCTAACTGGCTCCTTGGAGTTTTGTTCTAAACCGCGGTATAACAGATCAAATCCTTTTAGACTGGACCTGTGATGACAGGAGCATAATCCATCCACCTCAGTTTCATTCATTCATTCAATTATAATTGATTTAAAATGTTCTTGGAAAAAAAATGCAGTCTATATTTTGTGAGAAATTCAACAAACTTTTATTTTTTATATATATTCATATATAAAAATGCATTTTAATCTCAACGGCCCTAAAATAAAATTAAAAAATCATACACGTAACATAACAGCTTAAAGTGCTAAATCCTCCCTCTTGAACAATGTTTCTTATACCTGGTACCATCAGGAGCCGCTGCCATGCACACTTTTCCTCCCATATTAATAAAGCGGCTGTAACAAGCTGAGTCAGAATGAAGGGCAGAGGCGTCTCAGGACCCGGTTTAAGACATGCGGCTTTAGAACATCAGTAGCTTGAGCAGAAACAAAGACAAGGTGCAGAGGAATTAGAAAAGCAATAGTCGCTGTCACAAATGTGGACGAGATCTGACCTCTCAGGTCCACAGTCACATTATCAGGCACTGAAAAGCACAAGAGCAAAATCTCTTAAATAAATGAAAGAGCTTCCAATCACAAGCTTAGTTCAATTACAGCAGAGCACAAGCGCAACGGCGCAGTTTACACATTCTCCTGGAAATGATAAATAACATGGCGCTGTCATTGTCACAGGTAACGACTGCAAGGAAGGAAATAAAAAAGATTACAGTAGAAATCACAGGTTGCATACAGATGTTCAGTTTGAGGAAGCTGTGGGTGATCAGGTGGAGCGCAGTCGCAGAACTACATGCTGCACACTGAATTGGCTCTGAAGAGGCACCGGCTTAAAACAGGTGTAAGATCTCTGTGCTGAAGCAGGACACTTGATATGCTGTTTAATTACATCTGCCACTACTTAAGGTTCAGGTGGGGCGGAGCCTATCCAAGCATTCAACAGGGGTGTGGTAGCTCAGTGGTTAGAGCATTGGCTAGCAATCTAAGGGTTGCAGGTTCAAATCCCGGGTCCATCGATGTTCTCAACATGGCTCCTTGAGGAAGACCTGTAACCGTCATTGCTCCAGGGATCCTGTGTGCAACCCTGTGTTCTGATCCAACTATTGTAAGTCACTTTGGATAAAAGCGTTGACTAAATGACCTAATGGAAATGTCAAGATGGTGAAACATCTGGACGAACTGACTCACAAGATGCTTTGATGACGGCACCTGACGTAAATATGGACTGTAAATTCATAAAAACATGGGGAGAACATGCAAACTCTCCAAGGACATCCCAAAGACCTTGCGGTGACTGCACCAATTTAACATCTTATAGTTTTAATGAATAATCAGTATTAGTGTGTGAATCAGTGAGTTTGTTTCACACAGAGTGAAGAACCTCTCAAGGATGGACACATGCTTTTAATCTGAACTGCGATTTATCAGCACACGGCTCTTCCGCTGCTGCTTGCCTCATGTGGGGCTGCTTGTAAGTCTCTTTGGATACAAGCATCAGCATCACAACCTCATTACATTATTATAAAGTAAATACAGTAGAATTTGTGCAGTAAAGATCCAAATGGCTTAATATGAATTATTTTATATAGACTCTAGTGGCAGTGCAGATCCCTTCAGGTTATTCCTACACCACATTTACACCCTCTCACTATAAAATGTGTTTATAAACAAATCAGAGGAAATAAACCAGTGTGAAAAGATTCTATATACATTTATACATATAGTCCATAAACATGTCAACCTCAGTGTTTATGTTCAAAAACCATAAAAACTGCATTAAACTTCCATCATGTTAAAATATCGTGGAAATGGAATCAAATATCTATTTAAAAAGCACTTTGTACACAATTTTTTTTTAAATCGGTCACGGTCGATACCTTTGCTAGACGTAATTTAAACGTATAAATATTTCAAGCACCTTGTGCAAATTCTGTTGTGAGGTTCTCTGGTATGTGGCACTGGTTTGGCGGCGCGCAGTCATCAAATATGAAATAGATGACTGAAGCCTTTTTTTCCCCTCACACTGGATTATCACATGCACTCTGTTAAAGGGCTGCTGCTTTTATCTTCCTTACTGCTTTAATCTTTTCCGCCGGTCTGAGCTCAAACCCACAAGATGAAAAATCATCCTTCCGCTCGCTGCTCGAGACCCACAGACCAATTAATATCTCTGAATGCATCTACAGAGGAGCTTCTGTCTGATCGTTCACTTGATGTCACAAACACATCCTCAAATAACTTTGAAGGGCCGTGACTGCTCCACTAGGTGGCAGCACATTCGCACCGTCTCCTTGAATGCACGGTATCTCACACTAGATCACAGCAGCAGACAGCAAACAGTGTATGAACAATGATGAATCAACTTTTAGGATAAAGTTCGGTAGAGATCATTTAAAGGAGCCTGGGATTTTGACCGGAACAAAGTACTTCTCTGTCTATGGTGCAGCTCTGTGGTCAGCTGCCGTGTTTTAGTGCATAATTCAGCCTGTTACGGTTCCCAATCTAATTCATGTTCACTAAATAGTTTACAAAGCACCATAACGCGAGTGGACACTGCAGTATACTCATTGGGTTTAAACATCCACACTGCCGTTCATTCATTAAATCAGAGCCAGTAAATGAACACATGAGTATTAAATGTTAGCGCAGGTTGTATGGTGTTTCTGAGAGAATTCGATCATTTCAGATCCAGCTGCAGATTAACTTTAGACTGAATTACATCCGACGTTTCCGCTCTGGCTCTGGATCCTAACTGCTGCCATTTATCTTCTCAATGCGTTGCAGCAGCGGTCAGCAGGTGGCAGTGTCGCGCAAAATCACTTGCTCTCGTCCTCAGTGCGATCTTGTGCATTCACTGCACGCGGTGTTGAATCTGGATGCCTGAAGCCTCACTTCGGTGTTCTGCTGAACCTCAGTACAGTACAGAGGTTAAGTGAGTGATGCTTTGTTACGCGCTGGCACCCTCCTCCTCTACCACGCGCTTCATGCTGGAGCCGGGTGGCACAGTGGCAGGTGCTGTGTGGCTCAGGTCCCGCATACTGCTGTGCAGTGACTGGCTGTCGAGGCGATGCAGACTGCTGTGATGAGAGAGGTGCTCATTGAGGCGGGGGACACTTCCGTACGGGGATCGCTCCTCCACACCTCTGTGGCTGGAAGGTGTAAACCTGAAGTCCAACAAGAGACATGAAATCATACAAGTCTTAACTCTTCACATCTGATAATTACAGACATCATTATTAGAGCTGATCATATGGATGTTGCTGTGTCTTACCTCCCGTCGCGTGAGCGGTGCAGACTGCCATGGTAGCTGCTCATCTTACTGTGGACGCTCCCTGCTTTGCTGCGCACATCGTCCAGCATGGCCAGGTGTGTGGAGGAAGCATGGGTCGAGGTGCCCTGGGTGGAGGTTCCGCGGGACTTGCGGATGATTGGCGTGTTTGGGTCCCGCAGCAGGGCCTGGGCAAAGTCGGGCTCCTGCAGAACCTGACGACTGTCATTTACAGCACTGCTGTAGAGATCAACAACAAACCGGAGTGAGTGTGGAGAGTCAACGGTTATAAGAAAATCTACACTTTTTAACATTACATTGGAAACGGGTCCCTCCTTCTCTCTTTGCAGCTACAATTCTCCTGATAAGTCTTTCTACAATAATTTGGGGCAATTCTATGGGCCATTTCATCTAAAAAGTGATGCTGATGTTGTACGAGAGGGCCTGACTTGTAGTCTCCTTGTTAGTTTATCTCAAAAGTGTTTGGTGGGGTCAAGTTAAACACTGAACTTACCAAAAAATGCCATGCAACTTAAAATGGCCTTCCTTAAACTGTGCCCACAAAATGCAAATCACTCAGTGACCAACATACATAGCTTAATTTGGTGATTGTATTAAATTAAAACAGCTACTTTCAATTAATACTATTGTCAATATTGTCCGTTTTAACAGCTAACCTACATCTTTCGGTTAAATAACAATATATAGTTATATTGTGAAAGAGAATCACAGAGACACTGAAATATAAAACTATCACCGCAACCTGAGGACATCTTTAAAACATTGCATGAGCTGGTACTTTATTCTTCAGTTCTTCAAAAAAAGAAACATTTGCTTTCACTTGAGACATAAAACCACAACATCATGGAAAACCCACAAGACAGGTCATCAGTTGCAGGGCAAACACACATGCACACATTTACAGCTATTTACTAAAGTGAGAATTCATGCAGGAGTTATGAAACCAATCAGTGTGTTTTTAGTCAGAGCTGTTTAATGACAGTCAAACTTGTGGAACTTCTACATAATGTATAAATTAAATGGCAAAAATATGAATGTGATTATATTAGTTTCCCAATTTGCAATGGGTGTTACCAGTAAACTTCCAGGACTTGATGTTGATTCAAATATTCTCTTTCTCCATTTTCATTTAATGAAGTTGGTGACATTTAGCAGACACTTTCATCCAAAGCGACTTACAAATAAAAGAACAACACAAGTTGAAAGTCAAGGAGAAACCAGCTACACTGTAGTACCATGAAATCTCAGCATTATCCAAACTGGCTGCTTTTTATCAGCATGTGACTGTTGAAGCGATGCGTTTTGAAAAGTTTATTGAAGATGCCACATACGGACAGTGTTGGGAAGACTGTTCAACAATTTTAGCAGTGGTGAATGAAATGGTGCAAATTAGAACCACAGTGAGTTGGAATTACCAGGCAGGATTCATCACTAGAGCACAGTAAACAGTTTGCAGTGTATTTTGGAAAAATGGATTGGCCTATGGGACAATCTCTGGTATCTGCCTCCTCGTACCTTTAGAGTCAGTTCCTTGTACTGAACGCAAGCAGCTACGGGGAGCCAATGGAGAGAGAACAGTTTGCTTGGGCCGGTTAAACACACGTCGGGCTGCAGAGTTTTTAAATTAACTGCATATGTCTGATTGTGGAAGCTGGGAGACCAGCAAGCAAAGCATTACAATAGTCGAGGCGAGATACGATGAGGGTTTGGACCAGCAGTTGAGTAGCCAGTTCTGAAAAGAAAGGTCTTATTTTCCTGATGTTATACAGAATGAATCTGCAGGAACAGGCAGTTTTAGTGACCTGATCAGATAGTTTAAGAAGAATGTCTATTGTGAAACCAAGGTTACGGACCGAGTCGGAAAGATTGTGTGGAGCCATCAATTTGTAAGGTCAGGTTATGGTGAATTGAGGATTAGCCGGAGTTATGAGAAGCTTTATCTTTGCCAAGGTAAGAGATAAAAGTGAGGTAAAAGTTACTTCTTATTTAAAAAGAAACTTACTCTTTACGCCTGCGGCCATGGAAAAAGCCAGCCCACTCAAAACACGTCTTCTTACTGCCGACCCAAAACACAGACGGGATACCAACAATCAGCACCATCAGGTACTTTATCAGGAAGACAACCAGCTCAGGTCTGCTGGTCTGCTCCACCTACAAAAAGAGGCACGTTATACACACTTTCAGAGAGCAGGTCTTAAACAGGTTCTTTTGAATAGCTTACACATTTATTTTTAATAGTCGGTCCCTTAAGTGTAAGCTTAAACTTGTGTGACAGTTTTGGCGTTCTCTGTAATCTTTGTAATGATTTATTGCTTCTCATACACATCCCAGCATGCCTGTCTATAACCCTTTATTCTTCTTTTTGCTCTGCTCTTGACGCCTCTGTGGAAGTTTGTGAGCAGGTCAGTTTCCTGACTTTACACACCTCAGTGATTTCAGACAATCCAGTCTGTTTCTCTAAACAAACACATATCAAACCCACATAATGCAAGAGTACTTTTTTTACCTCAACTTTCTGACTCTCCAGGTCAAGCACTTGGTGTTTTCAGTCATAACTTAAAGTGTTTTGTGCATTAAATTATGTTATCCATGTTGGAAAAACATTTAACATCTAATTTCATCACAAGGATTGAAAGAAAATCATGACTGCAGTAGTATAATTATTTTGCTTGTCTTTTTACATACATACTTTTATCATTTTGTATTGTAAACTGTAACACCATAACAGGACAACCACTGTCAGGATGTTTACCCCACACCACCACACAAACCCTTTCACCAACAAATAAAAAGATCAGATAACAGAGTGGGAAAGAATTCCTGAGACATGCTTTAGCGAGACAGTGGAAGGGTTCAAAATGAGCAGCGCCTCAGGCTTTACACACTCAGTGGGGTATGCTGACGAATATTCACTGATGCATATTACTAATTTATTTACATCAAATTACAGCTTTGGACATTTCTATAAAGAAATTTTGCTTGAGAGCAAAAACCACACAGCCGCATGCATCACAGTACGGTTTTATAGATTTCTCCCCTGATTCCAGAAAGAGTTCTAATTCACACACATATGCTAAAAGTTCTCTCAAAGCCAAGTGAGATATGAATTTATGCCTGTGATGCACAGAATTGCTTGTAAAAGCCCTTATGGTAAAGACACAACTTCAGACACTTTACACAGTTAATGTATAGCATCAAAAACATACTATTTACCATGCACACAATATTAAAACAGCATCAGCAACTGGTTACAGTTGGATATAAAGTATCTTAAAAAAATAAAAAAAGGAGCTGCATTTCTGCATTTAAATCTATAATAATAAGGAAATTATGATGCTTGGACAAAACTTTCACTATAAATAATTCCAGAGTAAGTCTGGCAGGAAATGACAGAAATTTTATATATTTAGCCACCTATCTTAATGTGGGTTCTAATTAAAAGTTAAAAATGTATAATAGTAATTTTGTGAAAATGTAATTGAGTTAAAAAATAAAATAATATATTTAAAAAAAAGCATAGAGCCTTCCTGGCAACAAAATTAACTGGCCCACTGCCAAACTGTTCAGGTTCAGTATTTTCACAATCATGTCTAATAGTAAGTAATAAAAAGAAAAACTATTGCAGGGAACCAGACCAGGGAGCCTTGATGTCATACAACTTCCAATGCAATGGATCTAGGTTTGCTAAACTATCATTTGTTTGTCTTAATGCTACGGTAACTGAACCGGCTTTCAAGTTTAGAGTCTTTTGTGCAAATCAAATTAATTCAAATTGAGCCTGGCTTATTGAGACGAGCCTAGTTAATAAGTAAGCTCACTTTTAGATCAGGTGATCTGTGCAAAAAATGCAAGAAGTGCTGCTCAGTGAGGCCGGAAATGTGTAGGTTTGAGTAAGCAAGTTAGTTTTAACAGGCCACTGTTAACTGTGATGATCAGCTCCACAGTTCGGTGTGTTAATGGACAGAGGGTCTTTGATTAGACATGTTAGCAAACACAGACGTGGTACGATTCCATCGGATTATTTAAATACTTAGCATTTAAATACTAAAATGAATAAAAAGCCTGAAATAATTACTGGAAAAATATAAATGATTAACAAAGCTATACCATTTAACTTTATACACTCACCAGCCCCTTCATTAGGTACGACTCGTTTCTGAATGCATTGTTTGTTTCCAGTTTAGCTTACCACAACGATTTGTAGCTTAACAGTTAAAGTCTAAAATTCATGTGTTTCTTTACATAGTTCAGTACTCTAATGGTCTGGACACACTTTCAGGTGGTGGATGATTCTCTGCTCTACAGTGACACTGACTCACTGTGTGTTTCACCAGTATGAGTTGAACGGAGAGCAATGCTGTTGAGTCCACTCTTTGTACACTTTGTTAGCCAGATCTACCTTATGGCTTCACTTTGTAGATTTTAAATCAGAAATTGCCCACCACTATGTTGGTGGCACTGCAGTGCTAAGAATCATCCACCTAACTTTTCTGGTTGTCCTGGTAATGATATGCGGAAATACAGATGGACTACAATTTCTAAATAAAGATCAACAAAGTTATTCTATATAGAACAGTGGTGCTAATAAACTGAACAATTAGTGTAAAAAAAAGGTGTACTACTCAATTAAGTGGCTATTAGTGTATGTTTGACTGATTTCACCTCTTACTTAGCAGTTTGATAATGATTTACTATGTATGGCTTATTCTACTCCGAGCCTCTTGTGCATATTAGAATGAAACAGTAATTGTAAAACCATACAAATTATGTTAGAAATATTATTTGCACACAAATTAACAAAACTGCTGGGATTAATTAAATGATTCATTTCGGACCCATAATGGCACAATAAACTTACCTGAAAAGGGCAGGGAATGTGATACTCTCTGCAGCGATCCTGTACCCAGGTGGTCTCCCACACAGAGCGGTAGGCCTGTTCATAAAGGTAGCAACCCAACACCGTCAGCAGTGGAACCAGGTAAAGAATGGAGAAAACACCGATGCGGATCATGAACTTCACCAGCTTGTCCTGGTTCTCCTTCTCCAATGGAATCTCCATCCGGATTCGGTTTAGAGCCACAATCCCAGCAAGTAACAGAGAGACCCCGACAAACACATTCAGAGAAAGTGGCGCCAAAACAAACCATCGCAGTGTGTGTACATCATACAAGCCCACAAAGCACACACCACTGATATTGTCCCCTTCAATCTTATTTACGGCCAGCAGTGATATTGTCAGCACACCAGGTACACCCCAGGCACTGGCATGAAACAGCAGAGCTTTCTTCTCAATGGCCTCACTGCCCCACTTGGGCACAGCAGCCAAGAACCAGGTGATTGTAAGGATGACCCACCAAACACTGCCAGCCATGGTAAAGAAGTAAAGCACCATAAAAATCAATGTACAGGCCTTGTTATGGGAGCCTTGAGTAACTGTAGAAGCCTTAAACTGGGATGGACTGGACCCATTACAGGCTACCCGCTCCTCCAAAAGAAAACCAAGAAAAAATACCAGTGAAACCATCATGTAGCAAACAGCATAAAAGATAATGGGGCGCTCGGGGTAGCGGAAACGTGTGACATCAATAAGAAAGGTGAGAAAGGTGAAGAGTGTGGCTGAGAGGCAGACGATGGATACAACTCCAATAAAGTACCGGGCAAAGTTCAGCTCCTCTCGTCTAAAATACATGTTGGGGCAAGGAGGTGAGCAATCACGAATACCCAGGAATGTGTAGCCTAGCTCAGGTTCAATTTTGAGTTCTCGAGGGCACCAGAAACCATAGTCTCTTTGTACAGCCATGGGTGACTGATCCGTAGTGTTTGTAGTAATCAGAAGATCCACAGCACGAGGGTATGGCTCATCACAGTCAGGGAACCTGAGGTTGGAGGAATGTACACAAAGACATACAGTGAGAAAATAATCCCTCAAAGATTCAACAACCAATCTAACTATGGGTTACAATTACAATGCTGTCACAGAGCCATCATTACTAGACAGATTTAAATACAAATATGTCCTGTAAAGTTAAAGAGCTAAAAAAAAACAGTTATAGGAACTGTTTCCTACACCAGTTGACAAGTATAATTGATTACACCATGTAATTTTTTAAAAGCACCGTGACAGATGAAATGTACTGACACTCTGGTAACCAAATTGCTGTAAAAAACAAAATGTCACCAATACTAATACAGTGGTGTAAAAAATTGTTTGCCCCCTTCCTCATTTCCTGATTTTTTGCTTGTTTGTCACATTTAAGTGTTTCGAAACGTCAAACCAATTTAAATAGTAAACACACAGTATTCAACATACATAAACACAACATGTAATTTGTAAATAAAGGTGTTCATTGTTTGGGGGGGGGGGGGAAGCAAACCTACATGGCTCTATGTGAAAAAAGTGATTGCCCCCTAAACCTAATAACTGGTTGGGCCACCCATAGCAGCAACAACTGCAACCAAGCCTTTGCGATAATTGGCAATGAGTGTTTTACAGCATTCTGGAGGAATTTTGCCCACTCATCTTTGTAGAATTGTTCTAATTCAGTTACATTAGAGGGTTTTCAAGCATGAACCACCTTTTTAAGGTCTTTCCACAGCATCTCAATAGGATTCATGTCAGGACATTGACTAGGCCACTCTAATGTCTTCATTTTGTTTTTCTTCAGCCATTCAGAAGTAGACTTGCTGGTGTGTTTTGGATCATTGTCCTGCTGCAGAACCCAAGTTCATTTCAGCTTGAGGTCACAAACAGATGGTCG
>JAOUQT010000002.1:11557535-11571554 GCA_025769995.1 Xyliphius kryptos | reverse complement strand
TTGGCCACCAGGCTTGTCCAATTTACCCATGAAACCTCCCACACTAAAATGACAGGTGTTTCAGTTTCATTGTCTATGCTTAATCCATACTGGGTCATGGACCAGCAGGTGCCCACCCAGCAACTCTATGCGTAAGGGCAGGTACAACCTTAGACAGGATACCACTCCATCGTAGGGGACACACATACAGTCACACACATGCACATATTAAGGGCCAATTTAGAGACACTAGCATGTCAGTATTTGGAATTTGGAATGATAACCAGAACACCAGGAAGATATCAGAACGAACCGGGACATAAACATGCAAACTCCACACAGAAGTTGTTCCTTCTTGCTCTGATGCGACAGCATTAGCTACTGAATCACCGCACTGCTGGAAAAGTCTTTCTAGCAGTTGATCCAAGTATTCATATACAGTACATTCACTGATGGGTTAGACGTCTATAGTGTTTATTCAGCAACAAAATAATATTTTGCTGCAAGTCAAACACTCTTAGAAATGTTAGGATATCTGGCTTTTAGACCCATTATCATTATTATCGATGAATTTCCCGAAGGCGCAGAGAAACGACTTGGCTCATGAATATGAAGTCATTTCTAGAACATAAACATAGGACCATTAGGCAGCAGTACTCCAGGAAACAGTTCATCTTTTAGCTTGAATAATTATATCACCAGAGGAAACTACTTAATTATATGTTTAGGGAACAACCTTTGCAGCTATATATCAAATTAAATCAGACCCTACACCCCGCACCCCACCCCAGTGTAGTAAGAGACAGGACAAATACTGTATGTGCAGATGATATTTAATCAACTGAGAGAACGTAGAAATGATTTATGGAAATAATAAAAGAAATTCACATATAAACGAACAAAACTCAAATGCGGGTACCATGGGTATGTAGTGTAGAAGATGCAAGTGTGATTTGGCGGGGAAATTTCTGTGTGGAGTTTGCATGTTCTCCCTGGTTTCTTCCGGATGTTCTGGTTTCTTCCCACATTCCAAAGACATGCTGGTTAGGTTAACTTGTGTCTCTAAAGTGGCCCTTAGAGTTTGATTGCGACAGTGTGTGCAGCCTACGATAGAACGCCGCCCCTTTTCATTTATTTATTTTCTTCCACTTAATCCATAAGGGGTCACGGGCCAGCCAGTGCCCATTTGGGCAGGAACAGGGCTAGACAGGGTGCAAATTTATCATAAAGTACAAACACACGGACACAGTCATACACATTCACACACTAAAGGGCAACTTTAAAGACACAAATTAGCCTAGCATGCTCCCAGATAATACAAACACAAACACATGGAGAACATGCAAGCTCCATCCAGTAATCAAATCCAAAGTGGGCCCTGTCTAGAGATTTTCCTATCCTCGTACCCAGAGAGAATGAGCAATTACAAGCTGTTATGGATGAGGTTCCGCTCCACCTCTTGGACTTGTGGTTCTGCAACTTGAAATCTTTGAAAATCAGCCATGGCTCTGCCCATGCAATGATCCACTCTTCTGAAAGCTGACTGAGCACGAATAATTTTTCCACTCACCCTCATATTTTATGCAGCAGCCAGGTTAATTCCACCAGACTGCTTTGTTTGGAATTTCACTAAGGACAGATTAATAATACATCTTGTAAGCTGGGCTCCTTGCACTTACCACTGCGGTTCAGATCTGAAAAAGTGTCATGAGCGATTGCTATCTTTCAGCTTTATCACTCTCTCTAAATGCATAATTGATACGCCGCTCTCAAAGTCAACATTGATATGCACAGTGCCTGAGCGTGCAAGTGCAATAAACACGTCGGAGTCTGTAAAACTCAGTTATAATTCATCGAGAGTTTCATTTAAGCCTAAAGAATTAACATCGTAGCAGCATCGCTAAAACAAATCAGAGGAATTGTGCTCCGCAAACAGACTGCATTACGTTTCTATCAGCGTTAAATAATTCAGTTTTTTTTCGCAAGCGAGTCAGTAACTCTAAATCTACGTGTAGTATATGTGTGTATGAGAGTGTTAAGTGTTAAATGGGTAGAATGGTTGTGGATCTGACCCAGCGTTCACCTCGGGTTCAGCCCGAGTTCAATGCTTTTCAGTGCCGTCATTTTTAAATAAGCCTGAAGGGATATAACACCTCCCCAGGGCCAGTTTTTGCAATATTACATAATATTACTTCAGCTCTTCTGGCATTAGAGCATCTGCTTTAATTAACTACTATGACAAATTGGCACGCTCTACGCCCAAAAAAATATTTTGGGACGCTGTGTAAAATGTAAATGAAAACAGAACCCAATGATTTGGAAATATTATGTACACAGTAGAAAAACACATATGAGAAAACGTGGGACAGGGCAATAAAAGGCAGGAAAAATGTAAGTGGGACAAATAAAAATACAAATGAAAGAGTCATATGGGAGTCACATGACAGAGTATATTTAAAGAGGCTCTCAGTTTCAAAGCAGATCACTGGTTTAATCTACAAATAAAAGCTAAGAAGAAGCCATATGCCAATTTGTTCTAGAAACTCTGCCATCTAAAGTACTCTGAGCCAAAATTTGGCTCATAAAAGGCAAGGATGAGCCAACTTTTGAGCAGATTTAATCCTATATGATACAACAATGGGACAAGGTTGCTAATACACCATTGTATTACAGAACCACTTTACAAACCAGTGTTTAAGCTCTTTTATATTCAGGTTGGATTTTGTATATTATATTGACATTTACGGGAAGCACAGTGGTGAAGTTGGTAGTGTTGTTGCCTCAACGCAAGAAAGTACCAGGTATGTCCCTGTGTGGGACAACTTTGGAAATTTCCTTTTTTAGTTAATTTGCTTATTCTGTTCACACTGTTTTACTCTATTTCATGCTTGCTTTGTTTTTTTTTTTGCTTGTTTTGTCTTTTCTTTCACTAAAACTCTGCTATTGCTTCCACGAACCCTTTTGTGTTTGCAGTGTGTCCAGCAGAGTTTCAATTAAATTACAATCACCATTAAATCTACTAATTATATTTTTGTACATTAATTATACTTTTATGGGTGGCACAGTGGGTAGTGCTGTCACCTCACAGCATGAATGACCCGGGTTTGATCCACGGTTTGGGTGATACGACAAATTTCTGTGTAGAGTCTGCATGCTCTCCTAGTGTTTGCACAGGTTCTCTGGATGCTCCAGTTTGTGCAAATTAGGTTTTTTTTGTGACTCTAAATTGGCCCTTAGTGTGTGAATGTGTGTGCTTACGATGGATGGAAGCTGGTTCCTGCATCTGCACACACAGTTGCCGGGTGGGGACTGGCTGGCCTGTGACTTCATGTGGATTAAATGGAGGATAATGGATGGGTGTATGTATAGAACTTCAAACCTAAAACAAACTTAATTTTTAAATTTCATATATTCATGTAATGTCAAGACGAATTTAAATAAATAAACAGTATTTTAGCATAATTTTAAAGAAAATACATTAGAAATGTAAAAATAAATGACACTAATGAAATAATGAATCAGCAGGCTTTATTTCAACCTCCCCTCCACTACCAACACACAAATCATTTTCCGCCAGCACAGTCGAAATTTATTGAATGCACATGCATGTTATTTCCAGGAGTGTACAAGTAGTGTAAGTAGCTTGTACGTTAAAAAAGTAGATAATGAACAATTCTTCTAAAATATATTTTAAAAGGTATTTGCACTCCTCTGTTTCAATGCATAGCGTTTGTTATGTCACTTAAACTAGCATGGACATTAATAAACCAACAATATACCTATTACACCATTTATGCTTATTATTTTAAATTGATTAGAAGATTAAATTGTGCCTTCATACAGGTGCATCTCAATAAATTAGAATATGAGAAAAATAGAATTTAGATCACACAGTGATCTATTTCCAGTGTTTATTTCTTTTAATGTTGACGATTATGTCTTACATCCAATCAAAACCCAAAATCATTATCTTAGAAAATTTGAATATATAACACAAAACACCTGCAAAAGCTTTCTAAGTGTTTAAAATGGTCCCTTAGTCTTGTTCAATAAGTTACAAAATCATGGGAAAACATATTTTCACACTCCACAAAGGATGCCACAGAGTGCTGTATCCAAGCATATTAATGGAAAGTTGAGTGGAAGGATAAATTGTGGTAGAAAAAGGTGCACAGGGAACCTAGATAACCACAGCCTTGAAAGCATCGTCAAGAAAAGGCCATTCAAAAATTTGGGAGAGATTCACAAGATAATTCCAGTAGCATCTTACCTGTGCCCAGAAGAAAAAACACTGGACTTATGCTCAGTGGTGCAATGTGTTGTTTTCGGATGAAAGCACATTTTGCATTTATTTGGAAATCAAGGTCCCAGAGTCTGGAGGAAGAGTGGAAAGACACACAATCAAAGCTGCTTGTGGTCTAGTGTGAAGTTTCCATAAACTTGGAGGGAGAGTCATGTTATCTGTCAGTGTAGGTACACTGTGTTATATCAAGACCAAAGTCACCGTAGCCGTCTACCAAGAAATTTCAGCGCACCTTATGCTGCCCTAGGCTGATAAACTTTTTGGAGATGGAAATTTCATTGGCTAGCAGGACTTGACATCTGTCCACACTGACAAAAGTACTAATACCTGGTTTAATGGCCACAGTATCACGCTGCTTAACTGGCCAGTAAACTCGCCTGACCTAAACCTTATAGAGAATCTATGGGGAATTGTAAAGAGGAAGATGAGAGGAACCAGACCCAACAATGCAGACAAAATGAAGGCTGCATTCAAGAAACCTGGGCTTCCATTACACCTCAGCAGTGCCTTAGAAAGATCGCCTCTTTGTTATGAGACATTTATGCAGCAATTCATGCAAAAGGAGCCCGACCAAGTATTGAGTACATTTACTGTACATACCTTTCAGTAGGCCAAAATATATGCATTAAAAGTATTTTTTTCAGTTAGTCTTATATAATATTTTAATTTTCTGAGATAATGATTTTGGGTTTTCATCGGCTGTAAGCAATAATCATCAACATTAACATAAACACTTGAAATTGTGAAAATACCAGTAGCAGCAGTTTCAGAAATTATCAGACCAGCCTAAAACAGTAGTAACAATGATGACAGTAAATATGTTATTGTTCCTTAACAAAGTGAGTGTTTACATGTTCAGTATTTTCATGTGAATTGAAATTCATGTGCATTTTATAGTAGTTTTGTAAGTAAATAATAATGTAGTTGTATTTGCACAAAGTATCGATATCGGATCGGTATCGCCGATACCAACCTGAATTTTACTCAGTATCTGATCGAAAGGGAAATGGAACATCACTAAAACCACGCTGGCGTGTACATACTCGGACAGTAGAGGTCGCTAAACGCATTGAAGAGAAATCAACAACGTCGCTGATTGTACCCGCTCTCCTTAACCTTGTGTATTGTACTTATCTAAAGTGATGTGTTAATTATTCCAGTACAACAATCGGAAATGTGACAATGGTGGGGGAATGTGTGTGTAACGGGAGCCTTGATCGCCACGCTCGTCGTAGTCTGTTGTGAACGAAGAGGGCGCGCTTGATTCTTTTTTACGTACGCGCGATTTCAGCGCCGCTGACGTTCCGGAGGGTCATGTGATCTGCTCCGTTCCCAGGGTTCCGTGAGAGCCTATTTGCCCCACCCCACCTCTTCAGTGCTGGCTAAGATTGCTTTGCCTTGCTCTCGGAAAGCAACAGAAGGAGAAGAATTAATGATAATAATATAGCCTTTACGGGCTATTGTCACATATCCAGCAGTTGGCCAACGGACACGCGCGAACAACGTGGAGGAATGTGAGAGCGCTCGGCTTACTTTGACCGGCCTTTTGCACGTGCACGAGAGGTGTCGCTCCGAACGCTGAACCCGAAGCTGAGACTGTGAGCACCGATTTCAAACACCCACCAGATGTGTGCAAAATCTCACGGATTTCTTTCGTCTCTTCATTATAGTGCGTTGGAATTGTAACAAGCACCGTCCTGACTTTGTTTTTACTAAGTTGGAGAGAGATTCGGAGCCAAAGGACGGACTGACGCTTAATCTCTGGAGAAGCCAAAGTAACGAAGGCCCGTGGAACGGAGAGCGGCAGCAGCCATCACAGAAACGGGCGAAATGAGGAAAACCGAATTATTTACGTAGACAAATCGAACAAACGGATATATTTGTGGAACATACGCGGGAATTGTTTTCGGCTTTTGTGTTTAGTGGGAAACGAGCAATGTTATTGAGAGTTGTTGTTTAGTTGTAGCTAATACATTCCCCCTGGTCGCGCCGTAGTCACTTAGCTAAGAGCTACTCCGCTGCCTCTGCGCGGATCACGGCTACAAATAGGAAACGAGGGCCTTGTTAAACTGAAATGATTAAATTCCAGAAAGGCACACGTCTATGTGTTTCACTGTATTGAAAGAAACTGAAATAGTTGTTTATTTTTCAGTCACTACGTTGAGTAAACCCGTTTCACATGAACTGTTGCCTTCGGTGTAAAGTTGAAGGTGGAGGCCTTGCGTGATCAATGGGTGGATATTAAGGTTTCGTCAGTTGTGTAGGACATAACCCTAGTTTTTTTTTAAATAGACTGATTGTAAGCGAACATTTGTGACCGATTGAGCGAGTACAAATCCCGTCTTCTCTTACCCTTTAACCCATAATTATGAAAACACGTATGATGAACTGGTTAGTCTTACACCAGTGTCATGGCTGAACTGGTCATTGAGGTACAATATAGGTTACATTGCTACCACAGATGTGTAGTGTACGCGCCTACGGTAGTTCGAGTTATTTCGTGGAACGAGCATAAATAGTGTAAGATTGTCCGTGCTTATTTTGTCGTCACATAATCCCTGGACCACCTCCTTTCGAGGGAAAGATGGGCTGCTTGGGCAACAGCAAGACCGAGGATCAGCGGAACGAAGAGAAGGCGCAGCGGGAAGCGAACAAGAAAATCGAGAAACAGCTACAGAAAGATAAACAGCTCTACAGGGCCACACACAGACTGCTGCTTTTAGGTGAGTTTCAAAAACGGGAAATGTCTCTGGGGTTTTAAAGACTTCATCCTGATTTCACACACAATTCACCATTAGTGTTTTTTTTCGAGCTTTGTAAAAACACGGACGTGACGGGAGTTCGAGTTGGTGTACATTATCACCTGAACATTATCGCCGTCACACCTTCTTTGTGTCACACGTGTGTGTGTGTGTGTGTGTGTGTGAATATGTATGTCTTAGTGGTGACATTTGAATAGCGTTAGTGGCTAGCTCGAGCGGAAACGTGCGACATGCATCGGCATGTGGGTGTGTTCTGGTTAAACTGGTAAGATGCAGGTCGCTGTGTATCCGCAGGCCTGTGTTGCTCAGGCTGTATACAAGTAGTAGAAATAGGCCCGATAATAATTCTCTAAGCCTAACCCTTGACTGTTCGAGACTGCTTTCCTCCTTAACATCAGTGCTTGCTCTGTTTATATAGATTTCGATAGATCCTGTGTTATTTACAGAAAATAACAACAACAACATTGGACAGTCGTTATAACGTGCAGTTCAGAACTGTACACACACTGTGTTTATATACTGTCTGATTTTTTTTATTTTATAAAACATAATTTCCTGTGTCTGTGCTGCTGTTGTCTGTCTACACTGATGACCAGCTCTTACTTGTAGTTTGTAGATAACTTGTTATAGTCGATTACTTCCCTTTTATTATTCAGTCATATTACTCAGTCATTCTAATACATTTGTTATTATTATGTGTTTCATTACACTAGTATTTTAAGGCATATATTTATGTTTATTACTAGAAACTCTGTACTATTTGATTAGCATAATTTTCATGAATAGGTTCAGGTCAGGCTGCTGTTGATTGTTGACCTACTATCAGACGACTGATATAAATGTTTTTAAGTTTATTCGCCCAAGCTTTAATAACACCTTGATAACTCACTTATGGTTGACTTTTATCAAATGTCTAATACAGCTGTGGCGGGCAGCACAGTGTCACGGTGGATAGTGCTGTGGCCTCACAGCAAGAAGGGCCCAACTTCGATCCCTGTGTGGGGTGATCCGGGAAATTTCTGTGTGGAGTTTGCATCTTCACATTGTGTTTTCATGGATTTGCTGGTTTTCTCCCGCAGAATTAGAAATGCTAAATTGACACAATTTGTGTGTATATGTATGTATATTACACAGCACCCTCCATAATTATTGGCACCCCTAGTTAAAATGTTTTAAAATCATTACATTACATTTTTTATTTGAAGAAGCATAATCTTATTCCTTCAACTCAAGTGGAAAAAAAATTCTGACTAAGAAATAATTACTTCTCATAATATGACCTGTTCCACAATTATTGACACCCTTACAATTTCCTGGAAATAAATGTATTTAAAACGTTTGTCATTTCTACTGTAGTTTATAAAGTGAATACTTTGCTACGAACCTTTTAATTAGTCATTTATTACTTTGTTATAAATATGGCGGTACACAGTGGCCTATTTCTCTTACTCACTCTTAAACATGGGAAAGACAAAAGACCACGCTATTCAAGTAAGGCAGATGTGTGTAGACCTTCATAAATCAGGCAATGGCTACAACAAAATGGACACTTACCTGCAGATGCACTTCATCTACAGTCAGAGCAATCATTGAAAAGTTCAAAACATCTGGAACTGTGACAAATCATCAGATGCTATTTACATGGCAACAATCTGTTTGGGAAGCATGCACGGGAAAAGCCTTTTGTGAGGTATACTTCTGAAAGTAAACGGGTAAAGTTTGCCAAGCGGTACTGGGATTTTAACTGGGACTGTGTGCTTTGGTCACATGATGGATAGATTTTGAAATATCAGTTTATTTTGAATCAGAATCTGGTGGCCTCTGCCACAAAGCTGAAGCTAAATGGGTCGTCACTGGATCTTTTAGCAAGATAACAAGCCTTAACAAGTGGCCAAATCTACTAAAAATGGTTCACAAGGCACCAAGTCAAGCTCCTCTTCTGGCTATCTGAGTCCCCAAACCTCAACCCAATAGAAAACCTGTGAGGTGAGCTGAAAATGAGAGTGCGTATGAGAAGACCCAGGGCGATATAGAGAGGAATGGTTGAAGATCCCTCTTTTTGTATTCCTCAATCTTGTAAAGACTTATAGGATTAAGTGCTGTTTTGTTGGCTAAAAGTGGTTGTACAAAGTGCTACCACCAGGGTGCCAACTTTATTCAAAGGCACTGGATTAAATCTTAGATTTTTTTTAATTGTTCTATATTATTGTTAAAAAAAGTAATTTTAGAAGACAAAGAATGCTGTGTGTATGTATGTATCTATATACTGTATATACAGTGGCACAAGCACAAAGATACATATAGTTCATTGTAATTTAATGTGAAAGATCAACACAGTGGTATACAATTGTGAAGTGAAAAGAAATTTATACATCATTCAAAACATTTTTACATATAAAAAACTGAAAAGTGCGGTATGCAAAATACTTAGCCCCCTTTTCTCTGAGTGTAACCAATTGCATCCAGACGTTGCCTAATTACTGCTAAATGACTAAGAAGAGTCCACCCGTGTGTAATCTAATCTCAGTACAAATACAGCTGCTCCATGATGGCCTCAGAGGTTGGCTAGGAGAATATTGGGGAGTAAACAGCACCAAGAAGTCCAAATAACACACCAGACAGGTCAGGAATAAGGTTGTGGAGAAGTTTAATGCAGGCTTAGGCTATAAAAAGATTTCTTAAGCTCTGAACATCTCGCGGAGCACTGTTCAATCCATTATCCGAATATAGAAAGAGGATAGCACAACTATAAACCTACCAAGCCAAGGCCTTCCACCTTAAATTACAGAACAAGGACAGCACTGATCAGAGATGCAGCCAAGAGACCCATGGTGACTGGATGAAATGTAGAGATCCACGGCTAAGGTGGGGGAATCTGTTTACAGGACAATTATTAGTCGTGCACTGCACAAATGTGGTCTTTATGGAAGAGTGGCAAGAAGAAAGCCACTGTTGAAAGAAAACCATAAGGGTAGTTTGCAGTTTGCCAGAAGCCATGTTGGAGACACAGCAAAGTTGGAACAAGGTGCTTTGGTCAGATGAGACTAAAATTTAAATGTTTGGCCAAAATGCAAAACACTGTGTGGCAGAGAACACTGCACATCATTCTTAACACACCAACCACACTGTGAAATATGGTGGTGGCAGCATCATGCTCTGGGGCTGCTTCTCTGATAGGAAGATGGATGGAGCCAAATACAGGGCAATCTTGAAAGAAAACCTGCAAAAGACTTGAGACTGGGGCGGAGGTTTACCTTCCAGCAGGACAACAGCCCTAAACAAAGCTGGCTACAATGGAATGGTTAAAAATAAAACAAAACATATTCATGTGTTAGAATGCCCCAGTCAAAGTCCAGACCTAAACCTAACTGGGAATTTGTGGCAAGATCCGAAAACTGCTGTTCACAAACGCTCTCCATCTAATCTGACTGAGCTTGAGCAGAGAAGAATGGGAAAAACCAAGTTACTAGATGTTCAAAGCTGGTGGATACATACCCTAAAAGGCTTGCAGCTGTAACTGCAGCATAATGTGATTCCACAAAGTATTTACTCAGGGGGTTGAACACTTTTGCACACTGCACTTTGTAAAAAATATTTTGAAGCATGTATCATTTTCTTTCCACTTCACAATTGTATACCACTTTGTGTTGGCATTTCACATTAAAGTCGAATGAAATATATTTATGTTTGTGGTTGTAATGTGACAAAAATATGGAAGGGTTTTGAATACTTTTGCAAGCCACTGAATATCAGTTTTAGGAGAGATGCACATACCCCAATGATGAATAAGACCAGCTGATATTATTAAAGGTTGTTTCTAATAAAATATTTGCATCAGTGATGTAACTTCCGTGTTTTAGGTTAATTGTATTATACTGAAGAGGAGGTAAAACCTCTACTGGATATACACACCTGTTTATGCCTGACTGGTTTACCTGAAATGAATACAAGTACATACTTCAATCATTTTGCATCACAGACATTTATAAACACAGTTATGTACCCTAGATGCAAGTCACATAGTACATGACTTTCTTAGATGTTTCCATCTATGCGCTTTAATTTTGAATGTTTCAATTTAAAGTGGCTTCTGACAGATATTTGATAGCAGTGTCACCATTTATGCATCCCTAAAAATTATTTCCCTGCAATTCATTCTTCTTTTTTCGTCTTTTGGCCTCTCCCTTCATCAGGGGTCACCACAGCGAGTCAATTATAATCGAAGAACTCACATCATTGATTTGGCAAATGTTTTACGCCGGATGCCCTCCCTGATGCACCCTTCACCATTTACCCGGGCTTGGGACAGGCACTAGAAATACACTGGCTTGTGCTCTCTAATGCCTGGTTTATTTCCGGCCATTCGTTATAGTCTGAATATTTCCAGTGGTTGAAGAGAAACAAACACTTTCACCGTGATTATGACCAAAATCACTGAAGCAGGAAAGCCTTGGCTCTGCAAGTGAGATCTGCAGTGCAAGATATAATCAGACAAAATATCAAAACTGCTAGCCAGTAAAGTGATTCATCTTAATCATCATATTGCAGTGGCACATGTCAAAAGGTGGGATATATTATGCAGGAAGAGAACAGTCAGTTATGAAAGTTAATGTGTTGGAAGCAAAAAAAAAAGGAATCTAACAATCTGCCAGAAAAGGGTGAGATTATGATGACTATATAACTAACTGGGTTAGTCTTCCAAAAAGCCAGTCTTCCTGGTATACAGTGGTGTGTGGTTACAGCTCTTTGATGCACACTGTCAGGAAAGAGTCTACCTGACCCATGCCACAGAACAACAGAAAGTGCAGTGTTAAAAGGTTAACTATAATATTAATATTACATTCAACTTGTATATAGTAGAAAGGTGTCAGAACACAGTTTACTGTAGCCTGCTGTGTATGGGGAGCTGCATAGCTAAAGACTGCTCAGAGCACCTATGTACCCTGCTGAAACGTACAATAACAGCCACATGACCATATGAACTAGATCACAATGCTATAGCGGAGGAAGGTACTATGTTCTGATGGGATTTTCTTTTACATCACTGACCACAGAGTTTAGGGCATTTCAGTATGACGATGCGCCCTGTCACAATACAAGAATTGGCCTTGAAATTTACCTAATCTTTAACAGATTGAACATTAAATAAAATATTCTGGACAAACAAGTCAGATCCATAGAATCAAACAAGTCAGATCCATAACTTAGGATAAAGAACCTGCTGCTGATGTCTTGGTGCCAGATTACAAAGCACATCAAGACTTAAGACGGCACTGCACATCCTGATCGTCGCAGGACTTGGACATTTGGCTCTTCAGCTTCAAGTGTAAACACGGTGAGATCTGCCATAGTTTATGTGGGGTTTCAGGTATCTGGTATCATGTTCTTGCTGACAAGTAAATGTAATAAACAGTAAGTTCAAAACTATAATTTATGATGTAATATAGCAAATTGTTCTCAATAACCTGGAAGCAGGTATATTGTCAAAGTAAATGAAGAAAATGTTCGTTTAGAATCATTAAATAATGCTTGAATTTAGAAACAGTTGGTTTGACAACTGAGAATAGAAATCTAATAATTATGAACAGCAATGACTAATAAATAACCTGATATTAAGAGATCATAAATATTGTTATTTGACATAAAGACTGCACCGCGGTGTCTATAATTTTCAACCCAAGTATGTAAAACATATTTCAGTGTGAATGTGATGAAGCTGACAGAAGTGTTGTAACAGCTCCTTCTTGACCAGCGTGACTCTGTTGTCTTCCTTTTACGTCAGAAGCCGGTGACGTGCGTTGCCGCGCTAAGGCGCCATTATTCTTATAGCCTTCAACTGACCTTTTTTAATCTGGCACTTTCATACGTCTCCCATACATACCGTGGGGCTTTAAGAAATAAAATAATAACTAAATGGGGTCATTTTAAGTGCTGCTTAAATAATAACATATGTTTTAGCTGAACTGAGTACCAGTTTGGACTCACCTCGACATCGCAGGGCACTTCGTCAGTAGGCAAAAATATCTGCGTCGAGAACAAAATGGCGAATGAACTTTTCCTTTTGACATGCGCAATGAGAGCAAATGGATTTTATTTTTCGCTCTGAAACGAGCTTGCCCCTTTTCAGTAAATTTTTTGAACCAATGAATGGAAGAGGCGGGTTGTTTCGAACAGAGAATAACCAATTATCATGTTAGACAACTTTAGATCAGTAACGTCCAACCAATCCGAGGTCATATGTGGTCTACTTTAATTGTAACGATTAGGCCACTACGACAACCAATAAGAAAACTCAATTTGAAGCGTCGCTTACACATTGACCAATAGTTTTTCAAGAAAATGTTCGCCCAATGGAATTTGACGCACAATGGGTCCAATCTTAATTCTGGGTATATGGCTACCGCGGTTGTAGCAGCCAATCGGATATCGAGAAATACAGTCTCCGTTCAACAGCTTGTTATTTCGTATATGCTTCGCAACCCAGGCGAGTGGCGAACGGACATACAGGAGTAGGTAAGTATGTCTATCCGAGACATTCCATTCAAACAAGTTTTCTCCAGTCAGAATCGATAACTCTTTACTTTTCTTTGTCAGAAAAGTAAAGTTTAACGTATTATTCGTTATTGTCTTAGTGTGAGATTAACACGACGGAAAATTGAATGGCAGTGAATAAGCTAGCTGGGACTGCTCCTAAATCGCTTGTTTTCACAGCTAGCTTGCTAACTGGCTTTGGTGGAATAAGGCTTAACAGACGATGAGTCGATTTCGGGTACTTTCTTCGCGTCTGACAAACTTATAGAGGAGGACACTGATGTACGGTAATAAATGAATCGACGCCACAGACTCGATATCCATCCGGAACTAGCTGTATGTTTTTATGCTCCGCTGCGCTGAAGTTCCCAGCAGAGACTGTTTAAATCGCCGTAATAGCGATGAACAGTTGAGCAAGGTTAGTTGGCAGACTCTATATTTAGC
>JAOUQT010000002.1:11534758-11546512 GCA_025769995.1 Xyliphius kryptos | reverse complement strand
AATAGGATGCCACTTGTGCAACAAATCTAGTCGTGAAATTTCCTTGCTCCTAAATATTCCACAGTCAACTGTCAGCTATATTATAAAAAGAATAGAATTGTTTGGCAACGACAGCAACTCTGCCACAAAGTGGTGGGCCATGTAAACTGAAAGAGCGTGGTCAGCGGATGCTAAAGCGCATAGTTCGAAGAGGTCACAAACTTTCTCCAGTCAATCACTACAGACCTCTAAGTTGAAGCTGTTTCAGCTGCAAAGAGTGGACCGACATCATATTGAATCCTATGGATTAGAAAGGGGATGTCACTTAAGCTCATATGTAGTCAAGGCAGGTGAGCGAATACTTTTGGCAATATATTGTATAACAAATAAAAAGAGCCTGTTAATCAGGAAAAAAAAGTAGTTCTGGCTTTAAAAGTGAAATAAGCAGTGTATCTGACTTTGGTATTGTAATGGTATCGAAATTTTCAATATTTTTCAAATTATTATATAATATACAAATTATTATTATATACAAATTGTATTTGACCAGACTAGTATACATATCTAATCCAGAAGTTAAAAACCATCTATATGATAAACAATACATCATCAAATATTCAGATTTTATCATATATTTATACATGATTGTATTGAAACATGTAAGAATCACTCCCTACCGTTAAACAGCATTCAGGCCACCATTATAAGTGAACATACATTTCTTTTGCTTTTTTTTTTTATACATAGTCGCTTCTGTGACCTTGTGGTTAATTGCGCAGGCTCTATAGATGTGTAACTGGAGATAACGTTGGAAGACAGTGGAGCTTTAAACTGCCTTTAAGAGCCTAATGGCAGCCTTACAAATGGCATAAACTGACCAGTGTTAACGGTTAAATATGATATGACAGAATATCCTTATATACTTGACTGTTGGTATGTAATTTGCAGCTGCAGCTATCGAATATTTTAGTAAGGTGTAGTCTACTGTAAATTGCTTCAAGTAATCAGATCAAGTAACAGTAATCAAAACTTTTTACTTAAATGGCAATAAATACGCAAGAGAAATTTCACTTATTATTGAATGACCAATTGGTTATGCATTATGTACTGTATTTTCTTGTCTATTAACACAAACATAAATAAAAAATAATTAAAATATGAGATGTTATGGGGGAAAAACGCATAAAGATGGACTTTGTTGTGCAACTTTCAGAACATTTGAGCAGTACATGGAGTTGATGCATAAATAGTTTCACATTTCTGCTGTAAGAACACACTTGTCACATCATAATAAACTAGACATGCATTGTACAGGAGTAATAATTAACAGATCCCGTACTAACATAATGTTAACATACCTTTCCTACATAACATTAGAGCAATGTTAATCATTTATTATTTTATTTTATATATTTTTAAACAAGTTAACGTTAATCTTATTTGTGCTGCGTTCGTTTTACGTTGTCTTTGGTCCTCCTTTCCATTCTGGGTGTCTTCGGAGGAGAGGCTGCAGAATAGATGTGTTGATGTTGTATGCAAGGGCCGTGTTGCAACGAATGCACATCATGATGGTGTTCAGTCTGAAATGCGTCTGTTACTATTGCTTTTTATTGTCTATAGTAATCGTTGTTTTCCTTTGCCTCTTCCATCTTCTTGCTCCTCAACCAAACATATCCACTTCCTCCTACTTCCAGTGCATGGGTGACGTAAGCACGTTGTTTCACATAAAAACCGTGATTTGAGCTTTACAATAACATAAACAATTCTTAGAGGCAGAGCAAATTCCCGTCTTTCTTACTTTTAAACCGATTTCTTACTTTCTGCATGACTTACTTTTTTTCCCCCTGCTGTATTAAATATTTTGCGGTCTCCTAATCCCCCTGCCCCCTAGAACAAGTTTGTGTATGATGGTATTCTTAGTCTCTGAACAAACATGAGTGTGTTTGTGATTTGAGATTGCAAAGCTTTTCTATAAGTAGCTCTGGAAAAATTAATAAATTATGCAATCATTACATTCTCTTTCTCTCGGTCTCTAGCCTGACGATGAGCCAGACCCAGAAGAGAGGGACTACTTCCTACAGCAGCTTTATAAGTTCATGGAAGACAGAGGTATGGAGCTGTTCTCTTATATCTTTTGCTCTATTGAAGCCTTGTTTTTGCTCTATATTATGGTTAGTTTGACTGGTTTGCAATACTCATTCTTTGTGATGTCTTTCACTTTCTCCCCAGGAACACCAATTAACAAACCTCCTGTGCTGGGCTACAAGGACCTTAACCTCTTTAAGCTATTTAGACTGGTTTATAAGCATGGTGGCTGTGACAATGTGAGTACATGTAATACCTTTATATGACTATGCTTGTATGTTGAGAATAAGTGAGATGTAATCTAGTCTGGATAAGAGTATCTGCCAAATGCTGTAAATGTAGTTATATGACATGCATTGTTATATGCTGCTATGTGAAGTGATCACAGAATCTCACTATACTTATATAACTTATGTCCAGAAATGTCCATAATATCATGAAATGTTTCAGGAAATATTATGCTGCTTTAAAGGCAATGTGCACTATTGTCTGTTACAGATTGAGAGTGGATCTATATGGAAACAGGTCTATATGGATTTGGGCATCCCTGTATTGAATTCAGCAGCTTCATATAATGTGAAAACAGCATATAAAAAGTAAGCAAACTACTAATGTTTGAAAATTATGTAATGGACATAAATGAGAAGTACATCTTCTGTCAATTTAGTGTTTAAACCTAATCCCTAAGCAAAATGTCTAGATGGAATCTTGTTCATTCCTAAATCTAAAAAGCAATAATATTCTTACAACAGAATCAAAAATGGGTTAAGACGGTTAAAATAAGTTGATCTCCATTACCCGAAAGGCTTGAGCAGCTAGCATAAATGAAAATTTAGCTTTACAATAGCAATTTTAGCTTGTGTCATAGTATTTAATCCAGATGCGTGTGTGCTTGCATTAATACATTAGCCAATATGAATTATTCATTCAGCTTAGCTCTTGTGAAAAGGTTGTGACAGTTTACTTCTGAAGTGTCTAAAAAAACTCTTTCAATAACTGTTTATAATATTTTAAGGTATGAATGACCACAAATGAACTATTATATTCTTTTTTTTTTTTAAGGTACCTGTATGGATTTGAAGAGTACTGCCGATCAGCTCAGATCCAGTTCAGGACTGTGCACCATAACAAGCCAAGGCCAGTTGTTCTTCCAAATGTGAAGAGTGTTCAAGAGGAGAAGGAGGTTGTAAGTGAAGAAAAGAAAGATCAAGCCCAAGAAATTAAGGTTGAGCCTGAAGCAAACCAAGACAAACCTGATGGCGATGAATCAGATGGTGAGGGTGAGAAAAACCGCAAGGACATCTGCTCCCCTAGGGTAAGTGTTATTTGTTCATATTTGGTTTAAAGGAAGTAATAATTCACACCTGAGAGATGGTAGTTTAATTATTGTCAGCTTATTTAATGTAGTCTTTCTGGTGACACTATTGCTTATTTAGATAGTTTGTAATTCATTGCCAACGGTACATATTAAGAGGTAACTCACTGTACATGATGATACCAGAGAAAGGTTTCGCGTTCAAGACCTGATATCATGTGATGTCACATTTCTCTTGGCTATCTGAACTTTTCCAATTTTCCCCCAATATTATAAATAAATAAAGCCTACAAAGTTTGAATATGTAACCATATTGCTTCTATATAGATTTGTACTTAAAATGTCCATAATACATAGCTGTACTTATTTTTTGTCCATAATACATAGCTGTTATCATACATGCTTATACAGTATATAGAAATATTTCTGTACTGGCATTTCTATCTATTGACTTGTGTATTGGAATGCCTGTTTTGTAATTCCATTGATTGTGTGATCTTGTGCTTCTACCTTTTCAGGGACGAAGGCGCTGTACAGTCACTCCATGGAAAATAGAAGGAAAAGAGCCTGTTAATCAGGAAAAAACAAAGGAGGAGATGTGTGAAGAACAGCAAGGAGGAGAAGGCAGTGGAGAGGAACAGAAGGAAAAGACTGAGGGTGATAATTTGGGGAAGCGACGCAGTCGGCGGCTGGAAGAGTCTGATAAAGAATCTGATGAAGATGATCGGGAGGAGGAGGATGAAGTTGATAATGAAGATGATGACGACGACGACGACGATGATGATGATGACGATGATGATGATGATTCTGAGAAATCCAGACTCAGAGAAAGGTACATCATTAATCAGCTTCTAATACGTAGTGTGTTGAATAGAACAAGGAGTTGTTTTAAGACTATACAATAAAATAAGCCAATAGTTTCAGACCAGCCTCTTGAAATTGACAACTGTCTAAACCAATAGAACTCATCCTAATGGACAAGTGTGTGTGTGTGTTTGTGTTTATATATATATGATTTGTTTGGATAAAACGCCTATTGAAGAGGGAACCTAAAGGTGTATTGCGATCTGCAGCGTGTGAGCTGTGTGTGCTCCTGCACCTTGATTACATTATACACATCGTAAAGTCTACATTACACAGAACAGCAGGTGCCGTATAATACTATTAGTCTGAAATTGACTTATTTGTTCGGATGTTTTGGATGCATTTGGTGACACAGGTGCACCTTTTGGAAATGTATGCATATCTATTAAATACAATTATGCATTCACTCTAAATTCTGCACAAAGTTAGTCAAAATCTTAGTGAATCAGGAAATGTATGCTATGGCTGATTTTTATATTTACTTCAGTCTAAGCAATGAATGATCCTTCTGGAAAATGTACAACTTTAGATATCTAATGTTCAAGCCTGTAGAGTTAATATGATGATGCCAGAGAATGGTTTTGCTTTCGTGACTGAGTTTATGTGATGTAACACTTCTCTTGGCTGTCTGATTGGCTCTTGTGATTTCCTCTTGGTTTCTCTAGTGATCAATTAATGTTTTCTATAAATATAATTACTATGTCATGATGGATAGCGTACTATTTGCTTTTAAGCTGCTATTTGCATCGTATTTTCTCTTTCGGAACTATATAATTGAATGTCCCATTTGTTCACTGATTCCAATTGGCAGTTGGCTAAGAAGACCTGTCTGACTTATTTTTCAGAGATGAAGATGGCGATGAAGAGTCTGAGCACTCTGTTACTGGGACAAAAGTCAAGGTCAAATATGGGAAGGGAAAGACTCAGAAAATCTATGAAGCTAACATTAAGAATACAGAGACCGACGATGGAGAAGTCCTCTATCTGGTCCATTATTATGGCTGGAATGTGAGGTAAGTCATTTATGAAGGCACAACTGCCTTTTAATGGATCAATACAGTGCAAACAAGATATGGGGACAAACATGATGATACAGGAGAAAGGTTTTGCTTACTTGACTGATTTCACTTGAAGCTGCACTTCTCTTGGCTGTCTGATTTGTTCTCTGGTCAATATGCAGAATGTTCGTAAAGGTTTACAAAAGCATGTTTTAAATGTCCTACGCATTCATTGCTTAGTTGACTGCACTATCGCAATAGTTGACTGCACTGCTGTGCGCTTATTGGATATAGATAAACTTGCTGAGCATCCAGGTTTCTTCTGAGCTGTTTCATCCCTGGGGATTTGCACCTGTTACTAAATCTCTTGTCTTTTTCCACGGCATGTGCTTTACCAAATGAGCTATCCGGACTGCTTTACAAATTATACATATGGTTCATAGTCCTTGATGTTTTACTGCTCTGTAAGTCCAGTGGTAATTGTCCCTTGATTTTGAATTTGTGACTGATTCTGAAATGTTTTCATGTACAAAGGTTTAATTACATTCTTCTTTGTGTGGCAGGTATGATGAATGGGTTAAAGCAGATAGGATAATATGGCCTGTCGATAAAGGAGGAACGAAGAGAAGACAGAAAAAGAAAGTGAAGGTAAAAGACTAAATGAATGAATGAGTACTGGGGGGTCTATGGAATATTTATGTATAATTTACCAGCTCTGCCATTTTCATCAGAATAAAGATGATGGTGAGAAGGAAAGGGAGGAGGACAAACCTCCCAAACCGGCAGCAAAACGTGGCCGTCCTCCACTCAAGTCCACACCCCCAAGCACCTCGCGTATTTTATCCAAAACGCCCAACAGTGAGAACAAGTTTGGCGCCAAAACCTCGCGTCTCTCAGATACTTCACCTCTACACAATGGAGAAGGTAAATCTTTGTTCTGTTGTAGTCTGATTGATTGTTTAGGAATAGGCTTTAGTCATAGTTTTACAACCGTCTTTGCTATTTTGGTGTTTGCTTATGAATATTTTCTGACAGGAACCCCTCGGCGACGCACCAGGAAAACTTCAGAGATGTATGACTCTGATAGGGCATCTAATGGTATGTTTTAGAGCATTTGAGTTTAGTGCATGGTCAAAGTCATTTGAATGAAATGCAGTTATGTACAATATTCTGACTTGTTCGGCAGATTCAGGAAACTCGTCGGAAGAAAGTGAAGGTGAGGACATTTCTGAGAAGAAACCTGAATGGGCAGAAAAAACTGATCCTGCTACAGCTCGAAAGCAAGAGGAAGAGGAGGAAAAGGAAGAGGAAAGGCAGGAAGAAAAAGAAAGGGTGGAGGCTGCTGAGGTTGAGGCTGTGTGCCCCAACATCCCTCAAGAGAAACCACAACTGCTGGAAAGATGTGAAGAAGTGGAGAAACCTGAGGAAGAAGTGGCAGTGTCGCCAGACTCTGGAGACAAATCTCCCAAATTGAGGACAAAAAGGTCTCGCCACAGAGAACCTGGGTCTGAGTCTCTGTTACAGTTGTCTGTTACAACAAATCATGCTGAGCCTGAGGGGCCTGGCAGTTCTCCTTGCCATGTTAAGAAGCCTCAGGATAGTGATCACATCAGCCCTCCAGAGGAAGTGCCTCAAACAACAGACTCGGACACAGATTCAGCCACTGAAGATGTTGGTTTTCTAGAGAGGAACTGTATAGGCAAGCGCAAAGCCACAGAACTTTGGACTCCAGACAAGAAGATTCGCCTCGAAAATAGAGAGGAATCCAAAACCTTGTCACCAGAGAAGAAATCAGACACCGAAATACCAACCAAGATTGTTCAGGAACTAGAAGAACCCCTTGCACCATCATTTCCACCAGAGGTTGCTCCTCCTGTGGAACCAGAGGTCAGACCAGAAATGCCTGCTCTTACCAAAGAAGTCCAGATAAGAGTGGAACCTCTTTCAAGCTTATGCACAATGAAGGAGGACTCTTCATCAATCACTGATGAAGAGCTGATGCCTCAGATAGGCCCAGAAGCTCTGGTGTGTCATGAGGTAGACCTAGATGACCCTGAAGAGAAAAAGCCATCAGGAGAAGAGTTACTGGTTCTAAAGGAGGAGAAGGTGCATTCTCCCATCCCAGCAGTATCTCAGGTGTTGACCCAGCAGTCTTCTTTCCATCTCCCTCCCAGCCTGACATCAGCAGCACCCCCACAGCTGTGTTCTCCATCTTCTGCCCCCAGCCCGGATGAGTCTCACAGCACGAAAAGTGAGAGTGATGCCACCATTGAGGCAGACAGCATGGCCGAGTCGCATGAAGGCCTCGGTGAGAACTTTGATGCCAGTGCAAGCTCCAGCAACTCTAGTATTTCCTTGCAGGAGAGGGATGCCAAGGACAAAGGTTGGTAGGAGCTTCTCTTAAATCTTCACTATGGTTACAGGTTACATGTTGCTACAGAGACAAGTCTTTCTTGTTCAACTTTAATATTTATCATGTACTACTGTAGGTCAGAAAAGATTACAGGACTTCAACAGTGGCTCATCTGCTAAGAAGCAAAAGCGTAATCAGAAACGACTAGGAACCGCTTCTGCAGAAAAGAATGGCGCAGGTAAGCATTCTGTTGAAAACCAATGCGTAACAGTTTGGGTGAGGCTCATTACATCACTGAATTTTAAGAGATGGAGGGGATTTGGTACACTGCAAAGTTGTAATTTAATTTCATGCAACACAATGTTGCCATAAAAAGCTGATACACAGTATCTGTCACTATCTGTCACTGCTAGAAAAATCTCATTGAAACAGTTTTACGTGACAATCTCATTCCCTGTTGTATACAATCATTTAAGTATAAATCATTTGAGTAAACATGCTCCAGTAGTTGCAGGTTCCTGTAGATGTATACGAGTCTCAAATGTGTTTGGAAATAAGTGCTGAATATTAAGTACATTTGTTTCGAATGCATGATCACATTTCCTATATTTCTAATCACTCCCTAAGCACAAATATACTGTAGGTCTCTTAGGTCAGTGTTCGGTTTTGATTAGTCCTTGATGATGCTGTTCTGTCTCTTCAGGTCACAGCAGTGACAGTGAAGACCTGCCTGCCATGGAATCCCCTAATAAACTGACTCCAGTAAAACACTCCAGCTTGGCCAAGCCTCATAAACTCTCTCGCTCTCCTGGTCATGGTCATGGCCATGGTCATGCGTCTCCCAGCAGCAAAGACATGGAGAAAGACAAGCACAAAGACAAGCAGTCCTTCCCGTCTCCACGCGCATACAAATGGACTTTCAAGCTGAGTAAGTTCTGTTATTTTATTTGGGCTGCTCTGTTCAGTGAGTGTTGTCTCTAAATGTTTACAAATAGAGTAAAAATACTATATAAAATGAAAGTGTACTCAAAACCCCACTGGTTACTCTTGTGTTTTTTTTAGATGAGCTAGACAACATGTCAAGCACTGAGAGAATTTCCTTTCTGCAAGAGAAACTTCAGGAAATCCGAAAATACTACATGTCCCTCAAGTCTGAGGTGGCTTCCATTGACAGGCGGCGGAAGAGGTTAAAAAAGAAGGAGCGAGAAGGTATTGGTTTGTAATCTTCTAAATGGACATAGAAATGAAAAATTGACAAGATCATTGTTTAATTAATTGAAGTTTCCTGTCTGCTTGTTAGTGTCCCACACCACAGCGTCTACATCCTCGGGCTCATCAGACACGGGCATGAGTCCGTCCTCAGCTTCGCCTTCTCAGAACACTGTTGCTGTGGAGTGCAGGTGATAAGATACCACACCTGTATATCCCTCCACCCTGTCCACCTTTGCCTTCTCAGCATCTCTGCTGCATCCATGGTGTCGTGCATACTGATGAATCAGAGCAAGCGTCATAGCACTCTTCCCGGCCCTTCACCATCCCATCCTTGTGGCCACTCCTGCACTTTGTAAACGTATCCTGCCTCTCCCGCTCCATCCAGCTGCCGCTTTTCACATCAGGAAACGGATGTGGGGGTAAAAAAAAACGACAAAAAAATAAATCTAAGAAAAATTCATCTACAGACATTAAAACGGCACTTCTCTCTCTCTCTCTCTCTCTCTCTCTCTCCCTCCCTCTATCCTAACAACCTGGCCCGAAACAGAAGTATGGCTGCAGTAATTTTGCAGTAAGCTTTTATCACAGCATTGTAAAGACTCCAGATTAAGCTCCTACTATTTGTATGGTCACTTAACCAGCTGGACATGGTTAGGAAAATGAAAAGGTCAATTTTGTGCGCTTGCTCCATCATAACTGCCAAAGTACAGCAGAGTGCCCTATTTTGGAAAAGTGGGACAAAGTCAATTGCAAAAGGGAATGTAGCTTACTGAAAACTGCAGCTGGTGTCTTCCACTCTTTGAGGCGTGTGATAGTGTGCAAGCACAGATGATTTATGCAAAACTCATTTTTTGACTTAAAAAAAAAAATAAAATGAAATAAAAATGGCAAGAAAGAAAATGTTTACAGTGGAAGACGTGACAAAAATGTTTTCAGTAGACTAATTTCCTTTGCGAGTGTATTTTGTCTTTTTATATGTAATTGCAGAGTTTTATTTTAGTATAAAATTTCAAAAGCTATATATTACAGCCATGAAATTATTTAACGAAATATTTCTAGGTCTGAATTTTTGTGTAAAATAAAGGTATTATCTTGCAACTTGTTAAGTATATTTATTCAGACGATGAACAGTGTTTTTGTATTCTTTCTCAGACGAAAACCTTCCCACGTTCATTTGGTTAACGGGCAAAAATATTAAGGAAAGAATGCAGAAGCAGAGTTGGACTGTGAAGTCACAATTGGGTAACTAATGAACAATTGCAGTAAAATTGTTCACCCTCCTGATCTCCCCTTTTCATATTGGGGCCTGATCTCAAGATTTTTTTTTTTTTTTTTTGAATATTTATGGACCACCATTTCACCTGGTGGTAAACTTGGCCCCTGCTGGAGTTCAAATTTTCTGGTACTTGTGTTAAATCAAATTGTTCTTAAATGTTCCAGCAATGAGTTCTCAACCAATTGAATACAAGCTCAAGCATGCATATGTTTAGCCCAGGGGTTTCTTACTATGATTTCTTTTGTATATAGATCTTCCAAACTCATGTATTTGAGAAATACGTTTTACACGAACTGTAAATGATTTATATTATTTTTTAAACGATACATCTTTGTATATTAAACCTTTTTTCTATGTCAAGTTGTAGATGAATTAGCACACATTACTGTATATAATCAACCACTGGTCATTAACAGGAGCCTAATTCCAGCCCTCCACAGAATTATATCCACTAGTATGTTGAGTGCACTGAAGGCAGTGATAATGCAGAAATAATAAGAAAACTGCTGACCTGTGAGTAAAGTGAATTACAGATTCCTGGATGAAGGAATGAGGGCTTTAGGTTCCTGAGAAAAGCCATTGTATCTTTATGTAAAATAAGCAGAGCTCTCTCATTTCTAATAAAATTTTGAAATATACTTGTCTGCTTTTATTTGGATTAAACTGGATTCCGGATTTAATGACGATATGTTCTAGAGAATGTTGCATTCGTAGCCTACATTTTATGCCAAATTTGCTCAATTTCTGATGACTATAATCTGTATTAACAGTATTATTAATAATAATAATAATCTTTTTCCCTCCACAGTCCAAGAACATGTATGCTAGGTGAATTAGAGAGATGCCGAATTTTCCGGTCCTAAGCCCGAAAGGGTAAAGATTGCATCAGGAAGGGCATCCGGCATACCGCAAGCAAGATCAACAACTTGCAATTTGCTCGTAAGGATGTGCACTAAAGTATCATTCTGTTATATACAGTTGTGTTCAAATAATAGCAGTGTATTTAAAAAAAATAAGGTCAAGCTTAGAATTCTTAGTATATTTTTTAAAACGATGCATTAGGAACACTGCACATTACTGTATATACATATACATTACTGTATATTCTAAATCATAACATGATGTGTACATTTCTAAAGATAAATGAATATGGACTGTTAAACAAATAACAGTGCCTGCATTTTTCTTTTTGTTTACAAACATATTTACTGTATGAAGTGGAAAATGTAGCATTTCTGTGCATAACTGAACTAATAATATTTAGTTGTATAAGCACCGTCTCTGAGAACTGCTTCACATCTGCGTTGCATGGAGTCGATCAACTACAGAAACCTGTGAACCCGGTATTCTAGCCTAGGTTCATTTGACAACTTGCCACAATTTCTCTGCATTTCTTGATTTTTTATTTTTTTTTTCTCTGAAACTGATTTTTTATCGTCACCGCACATGTTCTATCGAATTAAGGTCCGGGGATTGTGATGGCCACTCCATAACTTTCATTTTGTTGGTCTGGAACCAAGATGCTGCTGTTTTTGTTGTCTTAAAACATGCGTTTCAAGGTCATTTCCTCTTTAGTATAAGGCGGGAAATGACCTCTTCAAATATTTTTATATATAAACTGAAATTATCCCTGGTATGTGGTTAATATCCTTGGTACCATCGTAAGAGAAGC
>JAOUQT010000002.1:11521761-11534658 GCA_025769995.1 Xyliphius kryptos | reverse complement strand
AGGCATGCATGTTGGATTAATTAGTGTCTCTAAACTGTGTGTGAATATGTGTGTGTGAGCCCTACGATGGAGTGACGCCCTGTGTAGGGTTGTTCCTGCCCTTGTGCTCAGAGTTTTCGGGTTGGCACCCGCTGGCCCATGACCCTTTGTGGACTAAGCAGAATGTAATGAAGGAATGAATGAATATATAATAATTTATGTGTATAAATCATTAACTATGAATGATTTTATTAGGCTTAAAATGTATGTTCTATTTTGTGTGTGTGTGTGTGTGTGTGTGTAAACAGTTTCTTGTTATCCTTGTGCACAATCTGTTAATGAAGCCATTTTGATAGACATTGTTGTAACAGATTTCAAAATATCCTTGAGCTCGCTCTTTGTAATATAAACAAATCTTTACAGACAATAGTTGATTGTATACCTTGTGCCAAAGATGCGCAAGTCTCCATACACAAATATGTTGCCATGGCTATTAAGGTGCTGTCTCTGTCAGACATGATTGAAAATGTTACCCTACTGGTGAACTATGAATTGTCTTGTTGGTCTCCGTTAATATGTCCCTGGTGGACAACCAAAGGCCACTAACACCTTTAAAAAAAAAAAAGACAAAAAACAACGCGCACAACTCAAATCAATTAAAACCATCACATGTGACATTCAGAGACAACTTTTGAGATTTGTAAATGAAGTCCCTTCGCTTGGCAATCCAATGTCATGTGATGAAATGTAGAGAACATCTTGTTTTTTTATTTCCCTAAGCTGCCATGACACCCAGACAGGCGTGTCTGCTTTCTACTGAGAGATGCCCTTTGTGCAATAAATGGCAGATTTTATTATTCGCCTGTTGTCTTACCTGTCAAGACCTCTAACACTACCACTATGCCCTAGGGGTGCGAGTGCCGTGCCCCACGCCCTAGTAAAGCACAAAATAGCTTTTCAGCTTGTAAGGACGATCATGCACAACTGGTTCATCCTGCGCAGTGCTAGAGTCTATGCCTATTGATTTTGCGGGTTGTTTTTGTTTTTAGTTTAAGCTATAATGTGGCCTTGTACCTGCGTCTCCTAGCTCAGGGTTCTGTAGTCCGTTTTGCTTGCCATTGTTTTTCTGGAAGACTGGTGTATTCTTTCTAACTCCATAGTTTTGCTATGAGCTGAAACCGCTTGGGGAGGTTCCAGTTCCATGCTAATCGCTATCTATTGTTTGGGATAATTGTAAAGGCAGTAGAAAAGACAGACTATTGCTATATGTCCACCACATTTCAGCTGATGTGTTGTGAACTCCTTTTGAATTTGTGCTCACCTGGCTGTTGGGAAATGGGTCAGGAACCTATGTGCTAACAACAGCACTAATCACACAAAAATGATGGAATTGAGAGACCAGTGGCTTGTCAAAGCACAGTGTGAGAAAGAAGCAACATCTTAGTTGTATGAAATCAAATGGATTGCTGTGGATTCTTTGCATTCGTTTCTTATTCTCATGAGTAACTTGACATACAGTTACAGATGTATTGGCTGGCGTTGCATGTTAGACCAGATATTTTAAGCTTTATTTATGCACCATAATCCTTTTATTACCTGTAACATTATCTACAAATGCCTTTTTGCTTTTGTTTTCAACTTTCGTGCCCTTCTCTTAGAAGGAGCACAATACAATTATTTTAAGACTCAATATCAGCCTTTGTTGAACAGTAGCGTGACGTGTCTCATGTTGTTACACTATGGTCATCGTGAAGTTTCCAGGCCTCCGGTTTCCCTTCTAGTGTTTCTTTGTTTGGGCTCACCGATTGTCCAAACGCTGACGTGCAGTGGAAGAGCCTGACATGGTGGTGTTTTTCTTGTAGGAAGTGTCCGTATATGAGGTGTCTTTTTGACCCTGGCGAAATGATTGCACTCCTTGGGAGCTGAGGAAATGTTTTGAGAATTGAGAAATCATTTCCCATGCATTTATATAGCTTTGTTATCCTTTGTCCGTATTAGGAAAACATTCCTCTTACAAACCTCTTGGGACTCTAATGTGCTTTAGAAACTGACCTGAGCTATATTTTGTTCCCCCCCCCCCCGAACAAACATCTGTTCAGTGAAGTTTATATTTACAAACTGAATTTTTCAGTTACTGTTGCTCCTTGGCTGGATGTAAAAATAACAACTTCACTAGCATTCTCGCACACACCAAATTTAGAAGGTCACTGACACACATTTTATGAATGATGATCCCAGTTATTAGTAAAACGTTAGCATCTTATTCGGGATGCAAACCTGTGATGAATTGCTGTGTGCTCGGACTATCTCCGAGTAAAATGCTGAGTGAGGCAGGTGTGTTGCATGCTGCCTGATTGAGCCAGCATTGTGTGTTTTTTTTTCCTTTCTTTCTCTCTGCAGGAAATATCAGGCTGCAAGAACAGATCTCTAACAACCAGAAATCTACAAAAAACCAAGAGCAGCCTGGTGGAGTAAGGCACGTTGCCATGGCAACAGTCAGTGACAGCCAACCACAGCATCCGAGGTATTGACAAATCATTTTAAAAAAGCACACTGCTTGTTCTGTTATGTTGCATTATATACTGTTTGTGGAAGAAAGTGCTCTGACGATTCTTATATAACAATCATGAGAAATCTCAGTTGCTTAACACATTCAACAATTTTACTACTGCATATTGGACAGGTTTATAGTGGCAGCCAATATTGCTGTTTTATTACCTCCCAAAATCCAATACTCTTTCACTCACCATGTTGGTTGGTATTGATCACAAATCCAGCTTTTTAATTTTTTCCATGGCTTTTAATTTGTTTAGGCAATTATGAAGGAACGTGATAAAAGTCACTGGTTTAATAATCGATTCTAAATTTAGAATAGATAGAATACGTGACTGTGGAAAAAGGCTTTAGAGGGACAAACAGTTCTAGACTATAAAGCCGTAATGTGTATGTTTGTGTGCCAGTGAGTCACTGTGACTTAACATACAGTACCATGCACGAGAATGTCAGTGTCCACTCCGTACGTGCGCTGCAGATGCTTTATGCATTGGAGATGGCTTCCTGTTATTGTGAACATGTCAGTACATTGTTGTGCAATTTGGCAGTTTTATCTATTCCTTTTCATACTTGATCTTTTATAACATTGTGAAAGTAAAAAAATAACAAATAAGCAAGAATAATATAGAGGATGTTTGATACCCAAGAAAGCATTTCGATTGAATGCTTTTAATTGTAACGTGCTGCATAGGCAATTTGTCGGATATGCTTTCAAACTGCAGATAATGCATGTATAGTGAATTCATATAGTCTTAACATAGCCATTTTTTAAAGTAAGTAAACGTCAACACTCGGCTGCCTCATCTGAGCCTTAGCCTGACTGTGAACAGTGAAATTCATTCCAACATTAAAAAAAGATAGAGAGAAGGCTGTGTAAAAGAAAGTCATACATATGCAGTTACTGAGCAGTCTGTATTAGATACACACATATAAGCAGCCCAAGGGAGGCAGTAACTCACAGAGCTGCTCCAGCAGTCTCTAGTACCCATGGTAACGACAGGCTGCTTCTATCAGCTCCATCTGAGAATAGGTAAAGTAAATCTGCATGCATTTGGCTGCCTGCCAGCGTCTCAAATGAAAGAACACTTTGAACCACTGCCAGGCTTGGAGGAGGAGAGGGGCCTGTCAGGCCTGCTTAATGTTGGCAGTTTGTACTTGGCAAGGCTTGCTTTTCCCAGAATCCCTCAGTTTGGCATGAATCCAGCTGCTTAGCGGAAGCTGAATGTTAACCCATAAGACGGGCTTGGGGAAGGCAGAACAGTGAAAACTTTCTGCTGTTTGAGAGAGAGGCAGTGAAACACAGTATGATTTGTATGCACGGAGATCACTGCAGGGATAGCAGAGAATCTCTCGGGGAGCAAGAAGGAAAGCAAAATATCCTGCACCATGTGCACACAGACACTGAGGGTTGCTGAAGAGAAAGCTTTTTGCCTGGTTATTGCAGAATTATTTTTGTCCAAAATATGTTTCTTCTGTACAAGTATTGTAAGAATATTTCTTTTTAGATATACTTGTATTCATCATGTTTGTTTATTTCTTGGCCCCAAATCCTACATCATATTCATTATATAAGTTATGATGTCCTCTGAAAGCTTCTTTAAATTGTAGCTGCATGTTGCAATGCACCTATACTGCTTTAAGTGTTGGCGTGGTTTTATTTGCATTTTTTGTGAATCTGAATAAAAGCTAATAATATCTGGTTGTATGTAGGTATCTGTAAGACTGAAGGGAATACTTAACCAAGCTCTATAATTTGATATATAGATTAGGACAGATTGATATGTATGGATATACCGATAAATAAGATAGATAAGGATATATGGATACGTATAAACGGGATAGATAATAGATGGCAGAGAGAGAGAGAGATAGGAGACAGAGAGATACTGTAGATTCTGTTGCTATACATTCATACATACATGTATTTGTTCCAGAAAAATCGGTTTAATAGTATACATTATACACTCACTGTCTAAAAACGGAGCTTGGAATGTTTGCGAGTTTAAATTGCATTTACTGTACTAGGGGAAAGGAGCGATGGTATTTGCTGATGTATGCACTTTTAACCCCCTTTAATTTTTTTAAAGCTGCATATTGCCCAAGTAAATATCAGACAGCTCATGTTGTGGCTGTGTGCTGGGGGCATGCTAGACCCACAGATTGGTCTTTATTATCTGTGCGAAAACTGGTGAATGTGTGTGTTGCCGTGTCCATTCAGAAGATGTGTAGGGAGTGGTTGGAGCATGCGCGCTCTGACAGCAACAAGTGGCATGTGTCGATTCGGAACGGAGAAGAACTGCGGAACGTGGTGCTGACGTCACCGGCCCAGCCAGGTGGCATTCCGAGTGGAGCGCGCGGACGTGGAGGCACAATCAAAATTCCAACTCCGCACGCGAGGCAGAATGTGAAGCGCGCTCGGGGTCTCTATTTCAGAACCACGCACAGCAAAGCTCCGATTTACAGACTGCTTGAGAAAACATTCTTCATTTCGCTGTGAAGACCGAAAACGACCGTATCGCGGATCCGAGAAGGAGACATTCAACATGTCTTCTGCCCAAGTCTCCTCGTCGAGGAGGCAATCGTGTTATCTATGCGATTTGCCCCGCATGCCGTGGGCTATGATTTGGGATTTTACCGAGCCGGTGTGCAGAGGCTGCGTGAATTACGAAGGCGCGGATCGGATCGAGTTCGTCATCGAGACAGCGCGCCACCTTAAGCGGGCTCACGGCTTCCAAGAGGGGAGATCCCCGGGACCAGCTCCGTCCACCGTGAAGTCACAGGCAGCCATGGCGGCCAAGGAGACTGTGCAGCTAAACCATGTGGACGCTTCGTCTAAGCAGCAGCAGCAAGGGCTCGAGCGCTACTCACTGAGCACAGAAAGATCCCGCTTTGATTACTCCGCCATCGGCGCCCACGCCGGACGCGTGCCGAACGGCCTCGGAGGACCGAACGGATTTCCTAAGTCAGACGACGGGCCTCCAGAACTTAACCGCCAGAGTCCCAACTCTCGCCGAAGCCACGGCCTTGTCACGGTTCCCGGGCAAATGAACGTTCCACCGAATCTACTCCCACAGACTATGCTGAACGGCCCTCAATCCGCAGCGGGCATTGCGCAGCACAGCATGGCCGGCAGAGCCGCCCCAACAGCCAGCATGAGCACAGCTTTGTCCATGTCATCGCAGGCGATGTCCGAGCAAGGCAAACGTCCCGGGTCCGTGTCTAGTACAGACCAAGACCGCGATCTTAAAGAGAAGCAGCGCAACGCAGAGGCTTTGACGGAGCTTGGCGAGAGTTTGCGGAACAGAGCTGAGGAATGGGCGAGTAAGCCTAAAATCGTAAGGGAGACATTAATTACTCTTTCGAACTGTGCGCCCTTTGATGTAAGGTTTAAGAAAGACCATTCACTATCGGGTAGAGTGTTTGCTTTCGACGCTGTTTCTAAGCCCGGCATGGACTACGAGCTGAAAATATTTATTGAATATCCAAGCGGATCTGGTAACGTGTTTTCCAGTGCGTCCGGTGTTGCCAAACAAATGTATCAAGATTGCATGAAAGACTATGGCAGAGGGCTCTCTTCTGGGTTTAAATATCTGGAATATGAGAAAAAGCACGGTTCTGGCGACTGGCGACTCCTTGGCGATTTGCTGCCGGAGACTGTGCGCTTCTTTAAGGAAGGACTTGGCGCTGAGATGCTGCCGCAGCCCTACATCGACACCAGCTGCCCACTGCTGCCTTCAGCTCTCGTAAACATGCCGCGCGCCATGCCGTCCGCCAGCGCGCTTAGACCGAGCATGCGCAAGCGTAAAGCGTCGCCTGAACCAGATTCAGCCGAGGGAGCGCTCAAAATTAGCGATGAGCAACAGAGACAGCAATGGATAGCAAGTCAAAGCGAGGCGCTGAAGCTCACCATGGCATCAAGCTCATTCGTGGCCTCGCACGGTGGCCCCCCGCCTCTTGGGCCCGTGCACTCGAGCCGAGCCACACCGCCTGAATCGGCTCCGCAGAACGGACAGTCGCCCATGGCCGCGCTGATGTCTGTGGCAGACACGCTGGGAAACGCACACTCTCCAAAAGACAGCAACTCTGTGCATTCCACCACGTCCACCAGACACAACAGCAGCAGTCCGGTATCGCCCGCTTCCGTGTCGGGACAAAGGCGATTGGCTTCCCGTAACGGAGACTTAAACATGGCCGGGACACCTTCTCAATCCGCATCTCATCAAAACATGGAGCAAGCGCACCCGCAAAACATTCCCGATTCACCTATGGCCAACAACGGACCGCTGTGTTGCACCATTTGTCACGAACGCTTAGAAGACACACACTTTGTGCAATGCCCCTCTGTTCCTAATCATAAGTTTTGCTTCCCGTGTTCACGCGAGAGCATCAAAGCACAGGGGGCAACCGGCGAGGTGTATTGCCCCAGCGGAGAGAAATGCCCCCTGGTAGGTTCGAATGTGCCCTGGGCGTTCATGCAAGGCGAGATCGCGACCATTTTGGCCGGGGATGTTAAAGTGAAAAAGGAAAGAGACCCCTAAATTATTATGCTTCCAGATTCAGAAACGTTAATCGACTTGAGTATATTATATGGACACCTTCCTAAAATAATCGCCTAATTCTATTTTCCCCATAGAAACGCAACATAAATAAATTAGCTTAAGTCACAGTCTTTACATAGACTATTATACTAATGGGGTAGAATCAATGATCTGATCAGCTGATGGGGTATGCAATTTTACCACGGGTGGCCAGCATCATGAGTAGAGGATTTAAGGCAAAAAAAGTCATATAAGGCAAGAAATAACCGGCGACCTTTTTAGGAAGGTGACGATATAAATGTTGTGAATAAATGACATAGTCCTATGTACAGAGACCCTCTCTTTGCGTCATATATTTCAGTGTTTTGAAATAAAAGTACAGTGGGAAGTGTGATGTCATGGCTAATGTGAAGGAGGAGGCTATTTGAACGTGTGTGATCGCGGTGTATTTTGGTGGCAATGTTAAAGGTACGGTGGGGAAGCACTTTTTTAGCGCTCATGTTTTTTATTTGGGCTCCTGCACTTGTTTTAAAACTGTCCCCTCCCCATCCCCCGCGCCCTCCTAATATAAGTCCTAGTTGAACAATGTGTAAACAGGAAGGCGTGAGGCATGACTCGGGCTATAGACCGTTAGAGGGCATTTTTTTGTCTTTTGGTCTCTATATTTTGACGTACGTTACAAAAAATACAAAGTGTCTCATTTTCATCTCGTGTTCTGAAAGTACAATTATAGTTTCCTACGTGTTTTCATCACTTTTGCTTTAAAGGTGCACGGATGCTTAAGAGTAGAGCAAAAATACTGTACATGAACTTAAATATGCTCTGTTTGTTTATACATTTCTGTAGTAACAGAAGACTTGTAACGTGCCTTGGAGCTGAGTAAATTGTAATAAATTCATTGATATTAATATCTTTGTCAAGTGTCAGTTTGTTTGGTTTGACTGTTTGCTTCTATTCAATATAATGAAATATAAATGATACATGGCATATCTTTTAAAAATTATGAATTGTATAGTGGCTCTGCAGAAATACCCTTAAATCAATTGGTTTGTGTTATATGGCTACTGTTAAATGCACTGGAAAAGTGCATTGTTTATTATTGTGATGCCATATAGGACAGTTTCATTCACCTTTTGACCTCAGAAAATAAACACTGCTTCTTTCTAATATGATGAGCAATTACTCGCTCAATTGCGTTGAACAGAGTGTAATCTGACACGTTTCGTGTTTTCAGTCACCTTGACCTAAAAATTCGAATGCAATCAGCAGAACTGTGTCAACTAGGGCTTGTGGTTTAAAAATTTTCTACATTTATATTACAGCAGTGTTAACAGCAGTCATGCATTTGACAATCGCAGCAAGATCCATACAATCGATTTCTGTTTTCAAGTCGCTCTTGTGTCTGTGTGCACGTTTTGCTGTCAAGTTTGCGTATGTGATGGTGAATGTAAATCAGATCTAAAGTTTCTGATGCATTAATACTCTCCCTGAAACTTTTGTATGCTCGTCTGTTCTATCGTCATTGACGTTCTAACCTATGCTTAAAACTAGTGTGTGAATGTTTGTGAAAGAGAGAGAAGGAAAGTGCTTGCACATGCCTGAGGTGCCCCCGGGGAAACATTCCTCATTTAGAATTCAGCTGGCGGTCATGTGAGCCATATTCTTGCATAGGCTTCTGATAGGATGGAAACCAGTTGGTGTGTGTGTGGCTGTTGTCATGACTCAAGCTAATGCTCTTTTTCTCCCTTCCAGTGCCTCATACAAATGGTTGGTAGTACAATTCATTAATGACATGAGTGGGCCTCCAGACACACTCACAAAGAGCTTTAAGGTCAGAAAATAGTGTGTATGGCGGGATGTTTCACCTACAGACTTCTCTGCTTGAACCCAAGTACATCTACATATATATATAGTTTCTACGAAATATTTATTTATTTTTAACCAAAGCTTGTTATGCAGCATTTGTTACAAATCAGTGTGCACTTGAAGCTGCAGTTCTGAATTGTTTAATTTTTATTTAATACACTCGGTATTGTTTAGTGTGAATTGCTGGATATCGTTCAGGTTGACATTTTTGCTCTCAGTCAGAGTGTAATCTGTCTGTCTGTTTCCTAAGCAGAGCTTTTGTAATTTCTGCATGAATTCATGGTGATTCAAATGTAGGTAACTGTGTTAAAGACAATGAAAACGGACCGAAATGATTTTGTTCTCGAATAGCATTTAGTTTTGATATTGATTTCGTACGTGTGCAGTGTTGGAGACAGCATGCATTATTCTATTGTCATTTTCAGATGAATGATATGACGTATCATAGCAGAAACAGTAAAATATTTTCCCCCAATATCCAGTCTAAATATACTGCTTTATTCTTTGTGTGACGATCTCGTTTGCGACATGGTAATAGAAAGTCCAGTCGGAGATGTCATCTCGATTGGTGCATTGCAGAGACAGCCTCCCACCTGCTCTATTAGCTGGAACTAAGGTGTGGTGACACGGTCAGGTAGACTGTCTATTATATATATGTTTATTAGGATGCCAATGCCTGTAGTAACAGTATCCTGGGTTTCAATACCCTGTGCTTGCAGTTTGCATAAAAAGGAATAAACATCTCTCAGACACACCACTCATGAATTAGAGAACTGAAAGGACATTTGCACTTTATAAAGTTCACTTGGATTTGAAATGTCCAGGAATTAGCATGCAAGTAACTGTGATTGTGCATAATTTTTTATTTAAATGATAAGTATTTTCTACGGTGCAGCACGCACCACTTTTTTGTGTCTGTGTCTTGTTATTATTATTGGGAATTGACCATCTGATGACTTGAAGGATCTATTGAAAGCCAGCACAGAGAGAGTAAACATCTCTGTCATTTTCTTTACTTGGCTCAGATTAATTGTGTCAACAGAACACTGTACACGTGGCTATTCCCTAAACTGTACCTGAATAGTTGACTTAACGGCAAAACCTCGTCAGTTAGAGGTTGGAATAAATCACTTCTCAAAATACTGTTTTTTTTTCACATTTATCTTGGTTTTAGCCCGTCTCTTATTGACATGTTAGGTTTCTGGGTACGTTGCTCAATAACTGCAGTCTGCTCCCCCTCCACAGACAGGGAAGTCCCCCACCCTTCCCCCAACACACACACACACATGCACACCCTTTCCCCCTCTTGCTGTTCTCTCTGTCTCCCTGCATTCTCTCTGTCTCTCTGGCACTCTCTCTGTATCCCTAATTTCCTTCTCTCCTTCCGTCTGTCCTACGAAGAAGTAGTTTCCAGGGTATAAAAATACAGGCACTCCAAAGGTTACACTGCAGTTCCATTGTGCACAGTTGCCCGTGGTAACCGGCCTTGTTCACAACATCATTTATTCAGGAATGTGCAGACACAATGGGGTAGACTGCAGTTCATGGTTAACCCTATGAGTGCCAGACTAAATATATTTTTTTTCCTATAAAGAATTGGAATGTATTAAAGCAATGCTCTTTAAGAAATCCATAGGAATTTTAAGTCATCAAGACCACGAATGCATTCCCAAGCTTAACACCGCTTTAATAACATCTCTGAACCCTTAGGTAGCACTGCATTGATAAAGTCTGACATAACCACATGTATTAGTTTGGCAAACCTTTGTCAAGTGATAAAATATGGAGTTACATTCATAAATGCCATTTAAAACTTGATGGGTAAAGATGGGTGGGGTGAACAAAGATGGCTGGGGTGAACAAAGATGGCTGGGTGAAATGTTATGTTATTTTTTTTTTCCAAAATGTGGTCTGTTATGGAATGTATTGTGTCTTTTACTAATGTACATCGTGTTGCATCATTTTTGTTGGTAAATAAATGTTTGGAAATATAAAATCATTGTATACGGTGACACATTCATGTAGAATTGCTTAAAAATAAACATCTCTAACACATTTAGTTTAGGTGTTTTAAGACTTTTTGTGTTGTGGTCCGACATGCAAAATTTGTCGATATAGTGTGGCAACAACTGAATGAGTGCAACTAAACGGTTTAACCTTCAGTGCACCGGGTCTCTCCTCCTGTTTAGATACACTATCCCCGTGGATAGTTTCAGTAAAGGCAGGCCAGGGAGAGGAGTGCTCATACTTCTGTTTGCTGGAGAACAGCTCATGTCCGCAATTTGCACACACATAGATACCTGCATGAGAGAAAGTATAGGATCTGGTCATAAAATTTGAATTTGTTTCCATAATTCCATTCAAAAAGTGAAACTTGTATACTAGACACATTCATTACACACAGACTGATATATTTCAAGTGTCTAATTCTTTTAATTTGATTATCATCACTGACAATTAATAAAAAACCCACATTCAGTATCTCAGAAAATTAGAATATTACTTTAAACCAATACAAAAATAAGGATTTTTAGAAATTCTGCCCAACTGAAAAAATATGAGCATGAAACATATCAGCACGTGCAGCACTCAATACTTAGTTGGGGCTTCTTTTGCCTAAATTACTGCAGCAATGCGGTGTGGCATGAAGTCGATCAATCTTATGAGCACCAAGGTTTCTTCGCTCGTAGCCTTCAGCTGTACTGCATTGTTGGGTCTGGCGTATCGCATCTTCTTCACAGTACCCCACAGATTTTTTTATAATGTAAAGGTCAGGTGAGTTTGCTGGACAATTAAGAACAGGGATACCATGGTCCTTACACCAGGTACTTTGTCACACTGGGCATTCTGTGTCAGTGTCATGTTGATTGAATTTCCCTAAACTCACACTACAGCATTCACATTCATCCACCCTGAGCATGTTCACCTTTACTAGAACAACGATTATCTACCTAAATACCTAAACCTTCCTAAAATAATGTCCCAAGTCATTTTTTGACCGAAATAACTAAATTACCTCCTCACCATGCTCTACACCTCTGGTAAAATCGTAGTTTAACAGGTCATGTGATTCAACCCTGTAATCATTATTTTAGGAAGGTGACAATATAACAGTTTTTCAAGTTTTGCAAAAAATGCAAACTCCACACAAAAAGGACCTGTGTTGCCCCACGCATTTAGGCAATCACTTATTAATTACCAATAGGGGGTTACATACTGATTGATGTTCAAGAGAAAGACTGTTTACACCATTTTGAATCTAAATGTCAGAATACGAAGATTCTTCGCTGACAGAGACGACATGATGACACTTGATTCACTAATTTTAACCACCATAAGGACCCAACCCACCTCCGGGCAAGTTCTGTCTGTGTCTGATAAGGTCGAACCCATGGTGCTTGGACCATCTTGCTTAAGTCAGCAGGAGAATACATGGCATATATAAACACAACCTGTGCTTCTACTGTGGCAGAAATGGTCAAACCCCATTATGCTCTGTACCCGAGTTAATTATCAAAGTTCAAACCTGTTAAGAAGGGTACAAGGTGAGGCCACCTACACGGGTAAGGAACATCTTGACTTAAGGCATAGACTTGAAACAATCGAGGACCTCTAGGCATGGGAAAGATGCACCAGAGAAGAACAGTTGGGTCATAGCAACCTTTTACATGGGCACTATAGAGAGCTTCCTGACTTGCAGCCTCTCTGTCTGGTAACAGCATAGCTACAAACCAGAGAGTGATGAGAACGGCAGAGAAAATCATCAGGACCCCACTTCCATCCGTCACGCTGTCTCAGCAGAGCCACAAGGATAGTCAAGGACCCTACCCACCCTGCAAGTGGACTTTTTAGGCTGCTGCCCTCTAGGAGGCGTTACCGTATTATCCAGTGTACGACTGCCAGACTCTGCAAGTGCTTCATCCCCCAGGCCATCAGAATTTTGAACATTAACAGCTCATAC
>JAOUQT010000002.1:11409460-11423973 GCA_025769995.1 Xyliphius kryptos | reverse complement strand
TATTTTTATAAATATAGTGTTTGTGTGTGTGTGTGAGAGAGAGAGAGAGAGAGAGAGAGCGTGTTACTGGTTTTCACGCAACATGCTGTGTACTTTTATAAAGCAATTTTAATTTAATTCACATTAACGGTTATAAGTACAAATATTATTGAATATTATAGGTTTGCACACGAGTAACAAAATCAGATAAACAATGCTTTTGTACCAGCAAGTCATTGACTCTGGTACACTAGTAGTAATACAGCACCAAATTAGGGCAAACGTGTGTTCACTTATCATGTAGCAATAATTTAGGAGCGTATGAAACCAAGACTTTTTCGGTCTGCGTGTAAGCTGTGATATACAATAATGCAATCTATTCAAATCATTAAACTGTTTGCTTTTTGCATAACTACGTTGTTCTTTATAGATTACAGTTGCTAAATGTCCCGGATGACTCGCACATTGTCTTTATCCACGCATGAATAACCTCAAACTAATTTCCTCAAATGATCATTAAAATGACAGGAAAGCGACGTAAAGCTATGTAATGTTATTTAAATGGAACTTCCTGAGTGCAGTAAGTGTACTGCTCTGTGCATCGAGGGGGTTCGCTTATTCAATGGGGGTCGCCCCCTGACTTACAATAGATTAAGCGACCCAAATGACATTTTGCAGCACAGCAGTCACTGACACCATGCTAAGATTAAAACTGTCCCAAGATCTGCTCTGGATTAAAGTTAACTTTGTTCACACACACAGAAAAGAGAGAACATCAAAGAAAAAATCTTCCTGCAGAGCAAGGACGAAGAGCAGAATGAATTAATAGATTAGAAAAAAATATTGCACTTAAAGGCAGAAAGATATGTTTCATGGACACTGCCATGTTGTACTTAATATTTAACATGCCTTAGACAGAACATGTGCTGTTTTTAACCCTTGTCCTGGCCCTAGCCGTCACCACTTCCAAGGTTTATTTTGAACCATTTCAATGTTGCCCTACACTGCAAATGGTGATCTGTGTAAAAATGGTCTCAATGGACCAACATTCTGAGAGCTGTGAGCCAATAAATCACTGCGAGGCTCCCTGTCAGGAGCATAGGTTTTTACTGCCTCCCAGTCACTAGCAAAGCCTATGTCATTCTGTAGCTTCATATAGCACTGGAATCTGTTGCTCCTGTCAGCATACAGCACTTCATATGTGCAGTAGATAACACACCACTGATTATGAGCCATTTGAAGAACTCTATGTGTATTTTAATGGATCCTTTCTTTGGTCGGCTGTTTCTCTACACTTTAAATTGGAATGCAGCACATAATCCGGGTGTTGTCATATGCAGCCAATTCTACATAAGTGGCATGTTTAAGCAGAATGCTTCTCCCCCCCCACCAGACCTGACTCTAATTTAGTCCATTACACTTGTATGATCCATACCTCTAGGCAGCCAGACAACTATGGGAAACAGGAATGAATTCCAAAGCGGACAGATTACCTAAAACAGCTGAGCTACAACTTGCTTTAATACCGACCTGAATACCAAAGCATGAAAAACAATGTCTGACTATCTCACTGTGTCGATAGAATCCGCTGTTGATCTTCACCACCCCCATCTAGCAGATGTGGTTTTGACCTTACAAAATTGTTTTTCTCTTGCAGAACTGCCTGCGGAAGCGAGATGCTGGTTTGATTAGTCAACTCCAAGAGTTGGACAGGCAGATCAGTGACCTGCGACTGGACACGGAGACCCTACATGAGCATCTGGAGAGTGATAGCCGGCCCAGTTCAGGTTAGTTCTTGTCTGAGTCTAGTCTAGGACTTAAGGTTTTTGGATTCTTTAAAGGTTTTGGAAATTACTTTTGTAAATATATAATAATAAAAATGAAGCACACAACGTTACACTAAACACAAAAATGCTTGGTATTTAGTATCCATTTCTTATTCTCCAAAGGTCCACAAACACAGTACATATTTAAGTTATACAATTTAGTTTAAAAGTGCTTTGTGAACACAATAAGGCTATTGGCAGCTTGTCTGCCTGCCAAGCCTAATCTCAGTTGGAGACTGCATAGCCACACTGTTTAGGCACTAATTTGGTAATATGAACAATCTGCACCCTGTACGTACTGCAGTCCCAGCTGAGTTGGTTTGCATTCCAAATAAGAGAGGTCATTTAAGTGCTAAAAAGCAGACTACACATTTGTTTCATAAAGTGTATATAAAGCAGAAATTGATTGCACATGTGTGTGTGTGCTTCTTGCTGAATGTCTCTATCGTTAAATGACTTTGCTCATAATGGCCATGGAGTATATTTGTATAATTATTTCTATATTAGATTATTTATATTATGAAGTAATACAACTTTTATGCAGGTTACCCTTGAGAACCAATTTATATGATTACAGAGCAATGTGACGTATATTGCTTTCTGGTAATGGCTTCTTTTTCAATCTAATCAGTTGCTTAATTTGCTTGTGTCTTTATATCTCCTTCTCTGCTAGGTTTTTATGAGCTAAGTGATGGTACTTCGGGCTCCCTTTCTAATTCCTCCAACTCTGTCTTCAGTGAGTGTTTGTCCAGCTGTCGTTCCACATCTTGCCTGTGTGCCCCCCTTGACACCTCACTAAGTGCCTCTGAAGGAAGACCTAAATCTTCAGGTGAGAGCTCAATTTTTAAAAGAAGTATTTGCACTTACAGTCCTAAATATTCTGCTTGTCAATTTTGTAAGTTGCATTGAATAAATAATTCTAATAAATAGCATAAATGCCACAAATGTATATATCTTATGCATTGAACTGTTATTATGAAGCCTACATTCTAACACTTTTATCACTTTTGCTTGCTTTACTTGGTTATCATTAGTTAAAAGTCCTCTAAAACAATTAAGTCTGGTAGAATGCAAATAGTAGAGAACAGAGAAACAGGACACCCAAACATAATGATAGAAACAGTTTCACAGCTCTGCAAACACCACACCTCTGATAAACTGACCAGGACAAAAGGTTAATTTGCATGTCAAAGCTAATCAACTATTGACCTAGCCCAATACTTTACTTAGGGGATAAATTGTTCTCACAGAAACAGTGGAATAAATGCAATATTTATATGAATTTGGAAACTAGGGATGGTTTTGGGTGGAGTATTTGTGATCCTTTGTGTATTTTTATACGTTTCTATTGCTTATTGTTTCCATTCTCTTTGCAGATGAGCTCAGTGTCTGTGCCGAATGTGAAGAGCAATGTGAGGACTCCTGTTCTGGTATGATATGCAGGTCGCTGTCTGCTACATACTCTCCTTCTCCAGATGGGAGTTGGGATTGCATGTCCAAGTTCCATTGTGACCTGATAGCTAAAAATGGAAGTGATGTATTTCGCTACCCTAGCCCTCTCCATGCTGTGGCTGTTCAGAGCCCTATCTTTGTCCAATCTATGGTCAACCATCTGAAGGAAGACTCTGGTATGATCAAGCCTGGAGAAGCCCTTGACCATGGTCAAAAACCTGAGCAGGCTCTTTTATCACAGGCTCAAGCTCCCCTCAATAAAAGACTGGACAGTTATATCTTTGGACTGCTTCAGAGGAGAGCACAGCCAATGAGGACCAATAAACCTCGAACAAGTATAAACACAGACCCATCCAAAAGTGTTTTACGACAGGGCAGTCTCTGTGTTAGGCCTGCTGCAACTGGACAGATCCAGCCAAGGACTCCTGAGCTGTCACCCAACTGGCAAACTTGTTTGCAAGCAACAACAGCTCATTGCACTGACCCCAGCACTGTATCTCCACAAATACAGTGGCCTGCTGAGTCCAAGGGAGAACACTTGGAGAATAATGTAGCATCCTGTTCTCAGAGTCTACCCCAGAATGGATTTATAATAAAAAATGATGCTAACACTAATAGTCTGTTAAAGAAGAAAGGCCATGGAGTAAATAAAGGCCAGCCTTTAACTCTAGTTGCTAAGGAGTGCCAGGACTTGGGTATTCCTAATGCAGTGTCTTCCCCAAAACTTAAAAAGCATTCTTATTACCCTGCTGTGGAGGACAGTAAATTAACACAAATGGTAAAAGCAGGAACTCCTAAGAGAAGCCCTAATCATTTATCTGCAATGGCCTGTGCTTCTAAAGTGGAGAAGCTTATACCTGAGGTGCTTAGCCTTGGATCTTCCTCTCAGAGTCAGGATGAGGGGGGTCAACTGGTCAGTGCACACTACATCCCTGCTCATGAGCAGAGTGTAAAACTTCGCAAGGGTGGTAGCAAGAATGTAAAAATTGTTAAAGTGAAGAATGGTAGTGGCATGAAACATCGGAACCATTCCAGCGAGCTTGTATCAGAAGCAGGCCGTGACAGGCATAACACTGGATCCAGGCGATGCAGACTCGCACAAGATATGACTGTTTCATATAAAACTTCCAAGAGGGCCTCTTGTAAAGCTAAAAGGATTCCAGCATCAATCCCTGAAGGTCGAATCCTTGAAAAACACAGCACCTACACAGGCAGGTCAACTTCTCAAAGACACCATGGTCACCACAGACATCATGAGACTGTGCTGGCTAAACCCAAACACAAGCGCAATGACTACCACCGTAGACTGCGGGGAATCCCAGAGGTGCCTTATGATGAGGCTTTCAGGAGAGCTCACCGTAGGCAAAAGCGGGAGATGCAAATGTCAAGAATGTATCCTCCTTCAAACACACACATCACCAGCCCTTATGCCTATGTGGGCAGCGACTCTGAGTACTCAGCTGAATGTGCTTCCCTCTTTCATTCCACCATCGTGGACACAAGTGAAGATGAGCGCAGTAATTACACCACCAACTGTTTTGGGGACAGTGAGTCCAGTGCAAGTGAAGAAGAGTTTGTTGCAGAAAGCACCAGCAGCACTGACTCTGAAGGCAGCAGTGGAGTCAACTGGCCTCAGTATAGTCAAGCATCCCATGAAATGACTTCAGCACAAGCCAAAGCCTTCGTTAAAATCAAAGCCTCCCACAATTTAAAGAAGAGAATCCTACGCTTCCGATCAGGCTCTCTAAAACTTATGACCACAGTTTAAGAGACTTAAGGGACTGCAGAGTTTAAATTGGGATGCAGCCAATCAAATTAGTTGCTTTCAATACTCACCCAGTAAAGTGCCTATGCAGAATTCCTTCACACTGCCTATAATCTTTACAGTCACTCTAAACAGATATTACACTACAAGTGGATTTACCGAGTGACATCCGCACTCACTTTCAGCATCCTTTATTCAAACATTAAAATAATTCAAATGCATAGGAATATCTTCATTGTGTCATATCCTGTAGACATATTTATTTTAAATTTAGATGCAATTACATGACACGTGCATTTGCAGATGTGATCATCAAAAGTTGTTGATTTTGTTTTTTGATAAAATATTTAAAACTTAATATATTTGGTAAGTCATATTTGAAATAAATTAGGAAGTATGACTGACAGAAATGCATTGATTCTAGAAATTAATAAGGGCTAGACCAAGTCTGTCCACAAGACCGGACAATATTTGGGAAGTTTACTCGCCCACAACAGGGCTTTTTATATGCACAATAAATATGCATGAACTTTGACTTATTATTTACCTTGTGGTTTGTGCCTATTATATGTAAATTGCCATTGTTGGTGTAAATATTTTTCATTTTTTGGTGTCTTGTCTTTCTATGCTTTTATTAAATATTGCCTTATATAACAGCTCTGAAGCTCTTTGGAAATCTTTGTCCTTACAGGCTGAGTAATTAATAATAACAATAATAAAACATGTAACTTATACAGTGCCTTTCACGATGCCCAGGGACGCTTTACAAAAATTGGTGGGGTTAAGATGGGTGAGGTGAACAAGGATGGGTGGGGAAGTATCCAAACAGGAGCGGCAGCCAATTGCGCCAGTGTACCCTTATTGGAAGGAAATAATATAGAAAAGAAAACCTTGGGAAAGCCAAATAGCGCATAAATTTTTTAAACACTTGATTATTTCAGAAAAAATCACATTTCAGGAGAAATGTATATAATGTGTAGGTGACTGAAAGAGTGAATATCTCACTTAAGCTTAAGTTAAACCTTTAGTTTGTAGTGCTATTAAATATTGAAGGTACAATTTCTGGTTTCATGTTTTTCAGTATTACAGAGCACCATTGTATTTTTCTTATTTATGAGCGTCTAACAGTCTTTATATCAGACTGAGTTAATAGACAACAGAGTTAATAGTCAAATGTATACATTAATCTTTAGTCAAATACACAATGTACATGCATAGTCAAATAAATACATCCACCATTCGGTGCTTCAGGAATAAAAGAAAGAATGTTACTCATTTGTAGGTGCCAATACAAATCTGTAATTAGGCTATATCTAAAAACGTGTTTTTTCATTGCAAAATAATGTTTTTAGTATTTTATATGTAGTTCTAGCAAGGCTTGTTTTATTTACTTTGTGACAAGCACTTACTGTGCTGTATTCTCCGGGGCTGCAACAGTGGACAAGAAATTGGGGTGCTCATTCAACCTATCACTCACCTACAGAGCCCATTTCATGTGATTTCATACAACAGAAGCCTTTATTTTACATATATGCATGTGGTTAAGAAGCTTTGCATTGTGCCATAGTGTTTTTTATCTTTTACTGCTGATTATTTTTAACATCACAATCCAGTATCATGCCGAATATGATATATGAAGTACAGATATCCTTCAGGAATAACACATAAACTCGCAGTTCAAGTATAGTTAACTGTAAGCAGTTTCACAATTAGATGTGTTTTGCATTGGCCCGCTTCCCCAGCAATCACATTGCATAAAGAAATGTACTGTTACGGTACTGTTACAGACTGGAGCGTAATGCCCCTGGAAAGTGCTTTATAAGGAGTAGTGGATCTGTTTGGATTATTGCATCTGGGTGAACGAGCAGACACTTGGAATGTTTGTAGCTTATGTTCCTACACAGTCACAAGCATTTTATCCAACTGAGTTGTCCTGCAATGACCACAAAATCTATCTAGAACCCGATCTGTGATGATGGTTATTTAAAGCAAGCAGTCTGCATGTCATGGGAAGGTTTAAAATAGCAGAATGTGATTCAGGTTTAATGTTATTTGCTTTAATGTAGAGAAATAATGTTATTAAGTTACATTTTTTTAAAAATCTCTTGATGAGATAAATTAGTCAGTGTGAGCTTTTTAATGAGTTCGGCATCTCTGACCAACCCTAGACAGTGTGCCAATCCATCATAGTGCACACCCACATTCACACACTAACGGGCAATTTATAGGGAGGGGAGAACAGGGAGAACATGCAAAGTCCTCACAGAAATTTCTTAAGTCACCCCACTCAGGGCTCGAACCCAGGATCTTCTTTCTGTGAGGCCAAAACACTATCGACTGTGATAGAAGTAGCTCAAATAAATATCACCAGAAATGCTGACCTGAAGTGGTTTTGATTTAGTGGCTTTAACCATAATTGCTCTCTAATTATATGTTAGTAGCACAGAAATGCTGAGTGGAAAACGTTTATTCTACCATTCAGTTGGAGGTGATCACCGATGGTTAATTTACTAAAACCTTATAACCTCCTCCTTTCATGTTAGTGATCATTTTATAATGTGTGTAAATTGTAGTGATAGGTTGGGTGTTGGTGCTTTTTGCAGCTGTTATATTTTATAAACCACTTTTATCCTTTTTCCAAACAATTTTTACTTTTGTATACTTTCAGAATGTGTTGACCTTAAAGAGAATGTAGATGAATGGTGCGGTCTGAAGGGCCATGTGTTGTGACCAAAGGCATGGAACTCCATGCCTGTGTGTACATGCTGAGTTATGGCATACACTTGTGTTGAGTACAGGGTTAGCAAGCATTGTGTCTAAGGTCAGACAGGACAACAGCGGCTGGGTATAGATAGGAGGATATGAGAGGTATGCTGACTGGGTTGATTAAGCTATTTTTATAGTCACCATGGCAAAATGTGAGGAATTATATTCTATATAAATATTTATATCCCTCTGTGAAGCAACTTGGGCCATCAAAAGTAGTTTGATATTGGAATATATCATATATTGGTATAATTATCTGATGTTATGCTGTGTGCGGGGAAAGGATGTTATCTTGGGGGCATTTGACATATATCATACTGCTGTTTGGTTAACAGGCCATTTCTTTTCCTCATGGCTTTCGATTTGCCTTAAATGTTTTGCTTCTTATTGATTGGTGAAAGCACTCTCTTGTGGGTACTAACTAGACCTGCTCCTCAAATGAAGGGCAAAAAGAAAGCAGCACTGCTGCATTTAATAGCATACTCTTACCATTCATTCATTCATTCATTCATTTATTCATTATCTTCTGCTTAATCCACACAGAGTCACTAGTCAGCTGGTGTCTACCCAGCAACTCTGGGCAGAAGGGCAGAAACAACACTGAACAGGGCACCAATCTATTGTAGGGCACCAATCTATTGTAGGGCACTCAGTCACATACACATTCACAAACTGAGGGCCACTTTAACCAGTTACGTTAACATGCATGTCTTTGGAATGCGGTAATAACCGGAGTACCCAGAGAAAACCCGCATGAACACGGGGAGAACATACAAACTCCACACAAAAATATCCTAGGTTGTACCACCACCTGGGTCATTCTATCTGTGAGGCGACAGCACTACCCACTGCGCAAAGGTGCCACCAGCCAACCAGGATAATTTGTTTAAAATATGAATATGAAGTATTAAACTAGTAAAAACATCTATAGGCATACATACTGTATGTACAGGGGTTAGACAATGAAACGTGAACACCTGGTTTAAGACCACAATAATTTATTAGTATGTTGTAGGGCCTCCTTTTGCGCCCAATACAGCATGAATTCGTCTTGGTAATGACACATACAAGTCTTGCACAGTGGTCAGAGGGATTTTAAGCCATTCTTCTTGCAGGATAATGGCCAGGTCAATACGTGATGCTGATTGAGGAAAACGTTTCCTGATTTGCTGTCTTGGTCACAGATGCGCCAGCAAGACACACCATGCACCAACAATTTGTCCTCTTTTAACTCATAACTCTGGTATGTCACCCATAATGTTGTGTGCATTGCAATATTTTGAGCAAAACTGTGCTCTTACCCTGCTTCACACTCTGCTCTTACTGGTGCAATGAGCAATTAATGAAGATTGGCTAGAAGGCTTGTCCAATTTAGCCATGAAACCTCCCACACTAAAATGACAGGTGTTTTATTTTCATAGTCTAACCCCTGTACTTACAGGACTTAAAAGACAGCTAATATTATGGAGCTAGTAGTAATGATATAGATATTTTCTTATGCATTTTTACTACTTTACTGTTTACAGTTCTGTCACTGTAGTGCAGTGCTATGGCCTCACAGCAAGAATATCTCGGGTTCGAGCCTCAGGGGGGTGACTTGGGAAATTTCTGTGTGGAGTTTGCATGTTCCCCCTTAGTTTGTGTGGTTTTCCTCCCGCATTCTAAAGACATGCATGATAGGTTAATTGGTGTCACTAAAATGCCTGTTAGTGTGTGAGTGTGTGTATTTGTGTGTGTGCCATATGAGGGTCTAACGTTGGTGGACACCAGATTCCCCATGACCCTATAACTTTCCATCAACCCTTGTGCAAAATTAATCTCCTGTTATCTTGAAGAAAACCCTTCTACAATTTCACGGTGGCAGTTTAATGATTTTGGGCAACTGCTGGAGGTTAAGCCTAAGTTTTGGATTACAAATGGTCTAAAGACAATTCTCACACCTGTCTTTCCTTTCTGATTTTTCTGTGTGCAGATACTGACAGACTAAACACCCTTCATTACCTCATCACTATTGCCTGCATTCAACCAGTGTTGGAAGAACAGGAGAAGTGTTTGCAAAGAAAACCTGGAAGTATGTCTGTGGATGCTCTTGGGCTGTCTCCTCGGCGTTTTGTGAGGATGCCTGAAACAACATACTCCTCTCCAGGGCAGCGCAAGCCGAGTGCTGTGGAGCGCCTAGAGGCTGATAAGGGCAAGTACGTTAAGAGCCAGCAAGTGGCACACAAGAAACAGCTGCCAATCATCCGAAAGCCCTTAATGCCTTCCAGCAACAATGGGCTGCCTCGGCCAGGTGCACCACAACCAACACGCAAAGTGGCTGCTCGTGCCAGATATAAACCTGAGGGCCCACCTCTTAACCTAGAACATCTAAATAGCCTGATTAATGGCGTCTGTGATACACTTGCACCATCCATTAATTTGCAAGGGGAAACATCATCATCCAGTCAGGATTTTGTAAATGGCTGTGCCGCTCAGATTCCCTCACCAACTTTGTGCGAAGAGTGTTTTGTCAAATCAGATTCATGTCCAACACAACACCAGAAAGAATTGAGGGATGGCCTTGTGTATAATGGGTCTACTTCTTACAGTACAGTAACAGTTCGTAGAGTTGATGTGAAGCCTCAATTAGTAACAGCACAAATGAGAAAGCCATGCCGAGCACAACTCCCTGGACAGCGCGTCCACTCACAGCTTTTGCAGCTACTCAGACCATACACCCAGGCATTCCCTCTACCACAGCCACTTCAACCCATCAAAAGCCAACATGACATAAGGAACATCTCCAGTCCTGTAAAATCCCCTGTAAGCCCAGTTTCAGATTCACCATTCTCTGCTGAACCCTTAACTCCGGCAGGAGTGTGTCCCAAATCACCCCAAGAACCTTACCCACCTCCATCTCCTGCTGTAACCAACAAGTCCTCAGTCTGCTCCAGGAAACGGCGCTCACTAACACGCTCCAAATCAGACGTGAGTGACCGTTTCTCTCGTGCTGGCGCCGAAGTTGAGCGTTTCTTTAACTACTGTGGCCTTGAACCGTCAGACTTTGAAGTGCTGAATCCTGGTTCAGACATTGCATCCATTTCGCGACTGCGTAGTGCTAGCACTCCTGTGTCAGAGTGTACATCTGAAGGGGAGCGGGATGATGATGATGAGGAGGCGGAAGCAGCCAATGCTGAGAAGCCCAGCTATGGCATTTCAGTCATAGAAAGAAATGCACGGGTGATCAAGTGGCTGTATGGAATGCGCCAAGGCAAGGACAGCACAAAAGTGGCTAACATTTAGCTTCTACAAACTAATGTGCCCCAATTATATTCCGAACATTTTAGCCATTGTTTATTTTGCACATCTTCTCAGAGAACACTATAGATTGGTTAAAAAGTCAATGACGACCCACATCCAACCAATCAGAACAAGGGAAATTTTGGCTTGCCTGTCAAGGGTCTGTATTTGTTTGGATTTGGGCTTGGGGTAGCAAATAAAACACTGACTGCACCGTTAACTTCAGGTGCCGTTCTATTTCATTATGAGAGCTATCAGGGTGAATATACAATCCATGTCTGCTGCTGTGGAAGTACTGAATTCAGTGTGAGTTTGATGTGTGTGTGTGTGTGTGTGTGTATGTATGTGTATGTTTATTTGTGTATTATTCACTTTGATAGGAGAAATTACAGTATGATTCTGTTGTGTATAAACATTAAAAGTATGGATATTGTTTTTTTTGCATTAAAGTGTTAATATTATGTGATTTCCTGAAGAAAATACAGTAATGCTTGAAGAGATTGGGAATGAAATGACCTCTGTCTGCTTAGTTGGTAATTTGTCAGGTGATATGCTTGTTTGTGGGAAGTCAAAGGACAAGTCTCTCAAATAAAATTTAAATAGTAAAAATATTAGGATTTTAAATGATTTTCAGTGAAAAATAAAGAATAAAGAGAGAATAAAAGTTGTACACTCTGCCTTTGATCTATCTGTGACATCACACACTGCATCTTCTGCCATACGATTGAATTGTGTGATGATTAAAGAGAGTGATAAAAAGTGAACAAAGTGTTTGATCTGTCTATAATTTGAAGTGACCGGTCTGTGTGTGTGTGTGTGTGTGTGTGTACGGGTCAGATTTTTGTGTTTATTGTTTAAAAACATGGAAGTTTATAAATCGATCCTAGTTTAAAGTCAATAAAGATTTTTATGTTTAACCTTAAATTTAATTTAAAAATATAAATCTGATTGAAGCCAAAAATTCATACGATAATCGACGATCTGATTATTTAGGTGATGGCGTATCATACATATCTTTGCGTTAACTGGTTTGGGATGCACGTCTTTGCATAATTAAATAGATTATTAGTAATAATAATAATTATTATTTTTTATTGAATTCGTTCTCCGTGTTTAACCTATAGCAACGGCACACAAAAGTACCCAGAGCAGTGTTCTGCCCCTTAAATGATGAAGGAGTGGGGATTGAACCGGCGACTATTAGGCCATCACAGTAAATAAATATATATTAATATATTAATAGTAATAATAAAGAAATATTATAAGTAATAATAATATTTATATACACTATATTTCCAAAGTATTTGCTCAGCCATCCAAATGATCAGAATCAGGTGTTCCAATCTCTTCCATGGCCACAGGTGTATGAATGTTTCTGCATGCTCCCAACTTTATGGGAACAATTTGGAGCTGGCCCCTTTTTCTTCCAGCATGACTGTGCATCAGTGCACAAAGCAAGGCCCATAAAGACATGGATGACAGAGTCTGGTGTGGATGAACTTGACTGGCCTGCACATATTTCTGACCTTAACCCGATAGAATATCTTTGGGATGAATTAGAGCACAGACTGAGAGTCAGACCTTCTCGTCCAACATCAGTGTGCGACCTCACAAGTGCACTTCTGGATAAATGGTCAAAAATTCCCATAAATACACTCCTAAACCTAGTGGACAGTCTTCCCAGAAGAGTTGAAGCTGCTCTATCTGAAGAGAGTGGACCGACATCATATTGAACCCTATGGATTAGCTCATATGTGAGTCAAGGCAGGCGAGCGAATACTTTTGGAAATATAGAACAGATATAGAATATAGAACTCTTCTGGGAAAGCTGTACACAAGGTTTAGCAGTCTATGGGAAATTTTGACCATTCTTCCAGAAGCGCATTTATGAGGTCACACACTGACTCTCAGTCTCCACTCTAATTCATCCCAAAGATGGATGGGAGAGCAAATACTTTTGGAAATATAGTTTATTTGCACTATTGTTAGAGGTGTATTACAAGTATGTCTTATACATGTGCACAGACTGTCTATGTTGACTGACCGATTGTTACGATGAAAATAAAAATGTCATGAGACAAATATTGTCTGGAAGTCAGTTAATTCTAGCTCTGTAGTAACTGTGGATGCTTTAAAACACTGAATATTTTTATATTTCATATTCTATATTTCGTTTTCACTAACGTCTCTGATAACAGCACATAGTGGAATTTCGGGCCCTTTATTCGTTTCCTGTGATCATAAGACAGAGCACATTCTGATGCCAAGCTTTTGTTCAGTGTATTCATTAAATGTTAGAGGAACACACCCAAATCTTTTCTGTTCTCTCTTTTTTTCTGAATCAACCCTGCCATTATTGTTCTTATTACATCTTTACCATTCTAGCCTTCTATATGAGAGAGTCACACAGAGATAGAAGCAAACAATAATTATTAATCGCCTGAAGAAACTGAATAACCACGGTATACTCCATATATTGTAAATAAATGCATGTTTAAATTTGAATCTGATAAAGATTGGGAATTTTATTGGAATGTTTTGTGTTCTTTGGTGAACCTGACCCTATGGGAGTTCGGGGTGTGTGTGTTTGGGATTAGCAGGTGTGAACAGGTACCTACAGTCTTAAATTTCACTCTTCGCATTGTGGCTAGAGTTAGAACAGTGTATGCATGTAAACACTTAGAAAAGAAGGTTGCAGGACAAAATGCATTGAGTAATGTGGAAGTAGTATGACCCACGCTAAAATGTTACAAGATAGGTTACGGTTATGGAACGAAACTTTGACAAAATCAGAAGAGGAAAGCAAAAAGGACGAGGATTGTGTAAGTACATGTATCATTTTTTGGATATTTTAGGTTTTACACTATTTTACGACGATTTACACAATGGCAATGGAATGATGGATGCTACTCTGATGCGAAACTTGGGGAAGCCGTTTAACTTCAACATACCAGTTATATTGTATACAGTATGTTGTACTCTTGTATTCATAAATCTGGGATGTAAAGTAAAACATTGTCAATTGCACCAGTGGAGTGAAGTCCAAGAATTGCAATGGGCATGGTGGTCAGATTGGCAAACATCACCAAGCTATGACTGATGAAAACATTGGTAGCTACATATGTATGTGAAGTCTGGACAACGAAGAAAGAAGAAGAAACATTGCATCCACAAATTGTTAAAGATCTCATGGATGAAAATGATGACCAATGGGCAAGTCTACAAGATGGCCAGAACATGAAAGGAATTACTGAACCACATCATTTCTTAACAGCTACCTTACTACCATGTGATTGGCTGATTAGATATTTGTGTTAATAAGCAAGTGAAACTTTTGTGTTTGAGTCTCTGGTCCAAGAAGTACAAGGGCAATGAAACTGAAACACCTGTCATTTTAGTGTGGGAGGTTTCATGGCTAAATTGGACAAGTCTGGTGGCCAATCTTC
>JAOUQT010000002.1:11393645-11405937 GCA_025769995.1 Xyliphius kryptos | reverse complement strand
GTGCATTGCAATATTTTGAGCAAAACTTACCCTGCTAAGTGAACCTTTTCACTCTGATCTTACTGGTGCAATGTGCAATGAAGATTGGCCACCAGGCTTGTCCCATACTATTTTCTCTTGTTTATATATGATGTATAGTCCTTGTACAGTCCAACCTATTTGATAAAATACCATAATACTATTTAAATGAGAAACAGACAACATTACACAGGCATATGTGTAGAGTGTACTTTGGCTTTCTCTAGGTTTTTCTGGTAGCATTCCAAGCTGTGCAACATGGGTCTCCTACATACTCTCCTGCACAAACACAGTATCGTAATATATAAATAAATAAAATACCTTCAAAACTCAAAATGCAAGGATAAAGTATTTCTGTATGTTTCTATCTGTTGATGTTGATTTAATCACTTTAAGTTGAGGAGAAGTGAATAGTATTGTTACTCAGCACTGAGTGTCAGATTCTCTGATCCTCCCTGGACTTGGCTTGCGAACACACGCACCACTGAAGTTTGTGGCCACATATGGAAATTTCCATTTGTCTTATTGTTTTTTATAATGTAGTAATCTCTGTTTGAGTGTTTCAGAGGAGCCTGATGTCTGTTTGCTGTGCCTGTAATCCTGTATTCATATATTCTTCATTAGCCCAGTAAAGATAATAGCACTGCACTTTCCTGAAAGGGATAAATCGCTCAAGTTCTGATGATTTATGAGCCTAATGCAAAGTTGGAGGAACATACTACGGTATGTATTGTCCCTGCAACTCTAAAGCACATAGAGGAAAGAACAGGGTATTTCCTAAATCACTGCCTGTTAATTAATATGATTATAATTCTGAACTTTTCCAGAAGGTGCTCTTCCCATCAGTGGTTGTTTTAACATTTATGTGTCCTCACATTAAAAGAAAGATTTGCTTGTGGCTAATTCGCTCACACTGTACTAAATTACCTGGAGGGTTGAGGAGAAAATAGGCCAGCTGGTTTAGTTCAGTATTCTGGAAGTTCCCCAACATGCGGTCATGTGAAAGGTTTGGGACGTGGATTTGTAGCTCAAACCTTCTGCAGTTCACTCTCCTCAACTCTCGGGTATTCATGTAACTTAGTGTTGAACGAAGCCAATAATGTGCACGCTGTGAAAAAAGACAAATGGCTGTGACATCTTCAGTGTTCAGGCCTGCCCAGCCCAGTGAAAGTCTGTTTTCTGTTCTCTGTTTTTTATGTTTTATGAAGTGCCCCTCCTTGGAGTCTGAAATGTGTTTAAACATTACTTGAGGGCTAAAATCTGCAAGTGTTTTGAAGGGGTTTGAATGCGTTTAATTTATGAGTCCTTTTTAGTAAATCCGTTTGAAAAGTCAAAGAAAAAAGTTATGATATATATATGATACATATAAAAACAATATATGATAATGAAACAAATATATAATATATTAACATTCCTTAGAATCAGCAATCACTTACACTAGCAAAGATTTTCTAAAAATATAGAAAGTTTCAGTGAGATCTATATTGCGTGGCATATATGTGATTCTTTATGATTCTACTATTGGTATTCCTTTACCATCTTATTCTTCTTATTCTTAAGCAAATCTAAGCAATTAATATACCCTAAGCACGTAATGTACAGACCAAGATAATGATAGATAATCATGGCGAGACAGTTTTGGTGAAACGTAGGGTTTTTAAAAAAAAATTAATTTCGAAAATTTCCCATAGGAATTAATGAGGTAGTTTTTCAAACTGCCATAACTTTAAAAAGTTTGAGCTACATCTATCAAAATCAAAAGGCTCAGACCCGGGAACACCAGGATCCATCAAGTCATCTTACAAACAGATTCCACTCATTCATACAGTTCAATGTTAATGTCATGGCCATGATAATTAATGTTCCTGATATTTGCGTGTTCCACCTGTCATAACTCCGGCTCAGATCGGATAGTTTTACATTACAACGATCACCAAGGGGATCTCTTTCAGTAAAATGATAAGTTAAAGCTTTTCAGAGATACTGTATAAGCGTTTGTTTGTAGTGTCCAATTAGGTGCCAACTGAGCTTTTTTACAAACAGGTGCATATTACCAGGTGAGGGACAGTTAAGCCACTATAGTGTGTATTAGCTATAAGATTTGCCGCAACAGGTCACATGTTTTCATGCACTCTTTTAGTTCCTGCTGGAAATGGACATCTAGTTTTATGCCTTGACATTCATGCACTTACCAGTATAAATGCCCTGGTATGTCTTACATGCTCAGCAACATTTAGTTATTCTGAATTGCAATAGGGTTCTTTTTAAGGCCAAATTAAAACACTGGCATTTGCTCTGAGAATCCGAATATATGCTCAGGAACAATGTGTTATAGAACTGTAGCTGTTTGCCAGTGGGGAAAATGGAAAAATATAAGCCACTTAATTAAATTCTCAATTTCCACCCTGTAGCCCTGACCGCCTCTTTTACACAATAACCGCCAGTCTGCAGGAGTGTAGGATTTAACACGTGCTGGCAAACGTGCTACTAGTTTTCATTACATTATTAAAATGCTATTAACCAAATGTTATTAAAGAGTCTGATTAGCTTGATAGAGACCTTGGCTAATGGGTACACAAAACAATAATTAGCTTAAGGTTAGCTAGCTTAAAGGCAAATTTGTTTTCACTTTAACACAGAGATTGTGAGATCAGTTGAAACAAGCAATGCAATTTATTGTGGAATTTTGAGGAAAGAGACGTTATGGTAGAAACAAAGTAATGGTAGATGTTGTAGTGGTGTTTGCCTTGTCTAACTTACAAAGCACAGTGGAAAAGAGAACTCTGTCTGTATTAAAACCTGATATAAGAATTCTCATGACCGGTGTGGAAAATGTATAAGAAATGTAGTAAGTTAATAAAAAAACTTTGAGATATTTATAATTACTGAACTATCACAGTCAGGTTAGGAAAACACATCAGGAAATTAGTTACAAATATGACAAATAGGTATTTGTGTCACTGTTGCCTTTCTATCAACTTGAACCAGTCTGCCCATTTTTTTCGGACCTCTCATGGGAACAAGGCATGTCCAAACAACTACCATTCAGAGAGTGTAAGTATATATACTGTACATAAATGAGTGTATAAGTGCATAAATGCAAATATATGTGCATAAATGAGTACAAACTAAAGGATATCTTATATAAAGGAGGTAAAATATAGACAACACAATTATAAGAAAAATGATGGCGGTCAACTAAATATTGGACTTAGGAGTGTTTGTTGTAGAGTGTATTACTTTTAGTAAATAATCGGGCATTTTCAGTTATACTGAATACTGAATGTAATCTATGTTATATTTTTCAACTTACTTCAATAGTAATGGGATTCAAAGCAGAGTTACTATCACTTCTGGCTTTTTCCAGCAGCTTGTTCTAGCAACTATGATATTCAGGCTACTGTTACTTAATACAGTGTTTGTTTAACATGCATTCCAGTTAAAATGGTTCAGTATTGGGTTATACATATCACAAAGTAATTTTTTTTAAAATAAGACAATTTTTTTCATAACTCCACATTCTTTCCAGATGGCCCTCACATTTATTCTAAAATGCAAACATTTTATAATTATTTCAAAGTATTTTTAGGTAAGGACATTTTTTTATCTGAAGACCTGATTTGTAAAAACGAAGGGGTCTATAAAGTTTAACTTTCAATGCTGCTGGAGAAATATCAGATTTATTATTACTGTTTGTAAACCCAATGCACTTTATCCACATTACGTTGGATCAGATTCATTCCACTGATTCCTTCTGTGTGGTTACTGTGAGCCTGTGTGTTTTTTTCCAGTAAGTTGGTTAGAAGGGGATTTCACTCTGTGGGTCCAGAGTTATTGTGTGTAGCGAGGTGAGGATTAGAAAGAAGTACTCCGGAAAGGGGTTGACAGGAACACACTGGTATCATAGAGAAATTAGAATCCTGATATAGACTCCTGGCTCTCAGTGTTACTATGACAACCTTGCATCTCTCATTAATATATGAATTATTATCCACATATACAGTATTAGCTGAAAGCAAGCTCTCAGTGTACTGATGGAACATTTATATTGAATTCTATTTATAAAAAAATCATTTCTGAGAGGTCTTGAATGTTCACCGTTACAAGAGGGGAATGTAAGAATATCTGATGTGACCTGTAATCATTTTCTGGCTACTCATAAGAAATATATGATAAAAGCACACATTTTAGAAATTTATGGCTGAATCATTGACAATATCTAAAGAAAATAACAAATCTGACTCCAATGTTATGAATAGAAATGAGTACAATATATTTTGTAGTCTTAGAAACTATATTCTATTTTGAATGTATCAATAATTTGCTCTTACAAACTTTTGTCAGCTTTTGCAGCCCTGGGGATTCAAACACCAGTTACTAGCACTCCTGGCTTTTTTCCAGCAGCTCACTTTAACAACTGAGCTATCCAAGCTACTGTTACTTAATACTGTGTTTTTATTGCTATACATTCCAGAACACCAATATTGGCTTATTCATATCACAAACTAAATCATAGTAAATTATTATTCTCTTTCACATCTCCACATTCTTGTCCGATGGCAACTGCCCCCAGTTTGCTGTATACCTTGTATTTCAGGAATAAAATTGTACAGTATCACAGACTGTAACATCAACGCACAGTCTCTAAAGTCTTGCATAGCGGTGGTGACTGATAGCTTTCTGTTTTTTTGCATTTTGTTGTTTTTTTGTGGTTGTGACCAGACAAAACACATGCTCTTATCACTTAAAAATGCATGTACATACTATTGTCAATGCATATAATCCTAGCAACGTAAGACATTTCCAAAGACCAACCACACCTTAGCTCTTATTGTTACAAGTTTCAGTCAACTTGGCATCATTTTCTAAGAAGTAAAACTTCCACCCTCTGAATGGAGCTAGAGAGCTAAGTACAGAGTAGAGAGCAATTATGGGATTAAGATCATAATTTTGAATGGTATGATGTTTATTAAAGGAATCTTCAAATATTAAAGGTTGCTGAAATCTTAACTTTATATCCATTTTACCCTCAACTCCCCAACCAAGTGGATTTAAAGCTTATATCACCCCAGGGCACTGAGCTTAACTTCGGTATCATGATTGAGGAGAGATTTTCACATTGACAGAATTCCATTTTTCAATGCATCGTGAAATGGTCACAATAAATCCCTTTTTATGACCGTGGGTCCAGGCTGGCTTAGAGCCTCTGGGCCTCTTGGATAAGGAGATAAAGACTCATTAGTGTGGTTGGGAGATCTCTCTGCTGGAGAACCTGCAGTTTCTCTACACTAAACCCTGAGGTTATCAGTTCACCTGGGCTGTGATCTGAACCATCTGAGACTGGCTCGCCCCATCTCTGTCATCAGCAGGAGGTGACTCAGCTTTTCCTACTGCTGATTATCTGAGATTAAAATACAGTTTGTTTTGTTGCATCTTGACTCTGTATAACTGTTAACAGTATCTAGCTGATGAGCTCAGACTGACAGTTGTGGGGTTACAGTACTGGTTTTACATGAAAACTATTTTGAATCTAGCTGATGCAGGAGGTTTTTTATCTGGAGAGACAAAGAAACGCATACACACACACACACAAACACATTCAAAGTGATCTCCTAGGGGCTGATTCAGGGGTCATATAGAGGGCAGAATTAACTGCCACATCTGAGTGTGTCATTCTCTTGACATCAATTAACATTATAAACAATCATGGAGCACAGCCAACCACTAACATCTAATATAATGTGAAACTTGTCTTGTGTTTGTGTTAGAGCTGTGCTAATGGACCCAGAGGAGCATTGTTTAACTCGGATTACTCAACAGGTATGTTCATTTGTATGGAGACTAATAATGTCTACCTGATTTGATTAGTGTGATATTTAATTTGTCATAATATAACTTTATATTCATGAAGGTACTTTTAAAACAAACTTAGTAATTAACAGTTTACAATTCTGCAATGTCTACATTTTTCTTTAATGTTAATAGCCCCTGTTATTCGTTATGAGGGTGGCAGCATGAAAGGTGGTGGTGGTTGGTAAGACTGAAAGGTCCCTACAGACCTCCCTCACTGCATTGGACCAGATGGCAATACAGACCTACCTGTCTGCACAAGCTCCCTCACAGGAGTATGTGATAAAGCCATGCCCTGGCCAATTTACTCCCATCTCATTGGGACACCATGGTCTGTGTGTTCTGCCAGCACAAAGCATACAGAAACTTTCATCTTCCCTGCCCTGTAAGTTAATTAGGGATGCGTGGTTTGCTTTGCTGCCGGGGGCAAGCTGTGGCATGCCCCTATGCACAAAAGGGATGTCAGATGCATTTGGCATAAATTAAAAGGTTTATTTTATAAAGAATGCATGGTCCCTGTCAGTTGTGTTTATATGTGTATGAATATAGCATGTCTTAATGAATTGATCAGTTGCCTGTATGACTATAATATCTGACAGAAGGGGTCTGGCATCTTTGCTCCAAGTCCAGCTTCAACGTCATTTTCTATAAGAACTAATAATCAGTAAATATTGTGATGTCTGTTGCCTGTGGTAAAGAAAAATAATCAAAACATGCTTAAAGGGACAATAAATGAATCAAGATTATTTTATTTTAAGAAACAGAGATTGAAAATTAGAGATTTTATTATTTGTGTCCCTGAATGCCCTGAATCAGGGATAATGCTCCTTTTAAGCATGCAACTGCCATCACCAGTCAGTGCCTTATGGTTTAACGATAAGCTGACCTAGCATGTTCCTACCTCATCTGATTAATAATGAGACACTTCTGCAGTCATTAATGCTTTTCCTCATTTTATACGAAACAAAACCCAGACCAGGAATACTGAAAATGCAGTGATAAGGAAGTGTTTTGATAAAGTTTTTTTATTTTTCTCCTGCTTTTAAAAGAGGGTGGAGGCCGGTGGGCAGATTTGTGGCTTGGTCAGGTTTTGGGGCTTGGACTGGGTGGGGATCCGGCCTTTTAAACTTAATTCCCAATGCTAAAAGCAAACTACTTCCATTCAGTCATGGCTCACTGCAAGTCAAGCCTGTCTTCTTCATAGTATGAACAGACTAAACAGTCTTCAATTAAGGTTATTAGAGTAATTCAAGTGATTTACCATGCTACCCCACACGTCTGGGATTTGGGAAATGTTCAGGGAATGGATGCATGGGATTTTATTGGCAGTTAATTCTTCAAATCTTGAATTCTGCTTTTCAACTCTAGTTTGGTGTGCCTCTTTCCCTTGGCCCTTGGATTTCTGGTAGTGAACAGGATCATGTATATTGAGTAGCCACACTGAAAATGAATCATAGACTTCATGGCTACAGTCAGGCTCAGTCAGCAGGTCTGTACTATGACTTCATCCTCTTGTCTGTGGTGAAGGGGTTCAACTCAGTGACTTATGAAATTTGGAGTTCTAGCAATATCAAATATACTCAAATGTAGTTTTAAATACAAGCTATGATATGTGGCCTTTTAAATCATCCTAAAGTAGCCCTTCATTAGGCTGCTCAGGGATCAGGGAACACTAGAGTGGTTTCCAGTAGTAGAACAAGAAGTGTGCAGTAAATAAGAAAAGGGTAGAGTATGTTAATGTAATGATTGTTGTAGAGAGGGTAAAAAAGAACAGAATTTGTTTTCGGTCTCTTATACTGACTCTCTGCTTGGTGCTAATCCATTTCATGTGCCGGAACAAAATAGCTTGAACACAGCCATATTATTTATTTACTTAAACATAGAAAAAAACAGTGCAGGGGACGTTACGATGGCACAGTCGATAATGCTGTGGCCTTACAGCAAGGAGGACCTGGGTTTAGTCCCCAGGTAGGGCGACCTAGGAAATTTCTCATTTTCATGTTCTCCCTGTGTTCGCGTGGGTTTTCTCCGTCTAGTCCAAAGACATGCATGCTAGGTAAATTGGGTATGCAATATTGTCATAGAGTTGTGTATAGATATGTGATTTTGTGTCTACAATGAAACTTGAGTATGAGTATGGCCTTGTTTCTGTTATTAAAAATATCCACTGGTGCTGAATATGATGTTAAAACAATAAATAAAAAATTAAATAAATAAATAAATAAATGCAGATTTATTAACAAAGTGATGCACCAAATTTCTGACCAGATTTGTGTGAAGGTTAAATGCCCTGTATTACTGGTCAGGAGTATATTGACGAAAGGCAATATACAGTAGATGTGTTTAAAGTGAGTTAGCATCTGAGAATTAAACAATGTAATAATATTTGCATTATTTATTGCTGGATAGATCATTGAAAAACAAAATGCATATAAAATATAAAAATTAATAAATAAAAAAATTAATTAAAAATGTGTAGTATATATTTTATCTGGTGTATCTATTATAATAACTCTTCATTATAATCTAGCAGACATTTGGGATAATGAGAATTTGGGATAAAGAGAAAAAGGTGTTGTCCATTGGACAGATGGTGTCCTGTATTCTCATCACCTCAGCATTCACTCCTCAGCTACAGTTCAACTTTACAAAAAAGGAGTTTCCTTGAGCAAATGAAGCTGCACTGCCATAATATTTATCTTAACACCCATAGCTTCCTGAAGTCTGTGTGGGAGAGGAGGTTGGAGGTGCTGAAGACGGAGAGGAGAAGGCGTATAAAGGGCCCTGTGTGTATTTGTTGTCTGATGTCACTGTGGGGTGAGAAAAGCTGTGCCATGCCTGCTGTTCAGCACCCACAGCCAAAGGGAAGTGAGATTTTATTGGTCATCCCTAACCCCACTTACCATAAAGAGTGTCCTGTACTGATTTACAAGGAATTAAATCCTTCATTAAAATGTGCCAAACATTGGTTAAAGGTGTGGTGGAATAATAATGTTAAAGCAATCAAGTGCTTGTGCATAATCTGTATGATTATGTTTTATGGTAATAATAAAGAGTATATAACAGCATACTGTATAATATAATAGCAAATCATTTTCATATTAAAGTTTCATAGTGGAGGATTTTAATAAAATGATTCCTGGTTCCAATTATTAAGACTATAAACATAATCATCAACTCCATACATATCATATACAGTACATATACAGTATATAAAAATACATATATCTGATAAAAGTATACATAAAATGGAGGAATAAAATGACAGAACATCACATTTTGTTCAGAAGATGAAGACAAGCATTGCCTGTCACACAGCTTTCACTAGCATAGTCCCTATGGAGTAATTCACTTCATAATTCATGTGTAACACCTTTCAATTTCACCAAATTCTGAATTACTCCAAGACAACAGCCAGTGATTCACTTTTATACTATATTCTGCAGCACAAATCTATTTGTAACCATGGTTTCTGCAGGTTTATAGTCCTGCCGCTGCCATGGTGATGGAGCGTTTGCGAAGTGAGAAAAACACTGGCTCTGCACAGTGCAAGGTGTGGAGATCATCTATAAACAGCCTGTCACTCATCATAGCAAAGTGCTGCACCCACGCCAACACAGCAGGCTTTTCACCTGTTATGTTTCTATTTATCACAAGCTATGAAACACTGTCTTGAGCCAGGACCTATTCGAGTGTTTATCATATTCAACCCGAAAGGAGAAATGAATTTTGCAGTGAATATATTGTGTGCGGGGAAAGAGGTGGGGGGTGGCGGACAGACTCTGTGTACAGAAAGCCTTGACAATAAAAATGCACACATTCATGGACATATACAGCAAATATGCAATGACCCCTTTTTCTGGTCTATTGCACTGGATGTATTACTGCAAACCTAATAACTGAGAACCGTATTGCTTGTATTGATTTGCCTTGAGCAATGAGTAGCACTTAATTAAGTGTAAATACCTGGCTTTAGGGCTTCTTTTAATTTACTTATGTTTGCTTTAATGCTCAGGGTGGAATGTATGCCTGTGCTTCTTTAATATCTACTACTATTTCATACACTTATTGTGTATACGTGTGTGTGTGTGTGTATGTGTATGTGTATGTGTGTGTTCTACCCCTAAAATCCCATCGAGCACTCTTAATAATTGTGAAAAGACAGCTTACTGCATTAGGCTTTGATCAGCTAGTGCACAGCTCCAGAAACAAGTACCTTAATTAGCACTTTATTGACTAATTCCTTTCTGCTGGCCATGTCTTACTGTCTATAGTGGCCACTGGCCTGTTCTTTGTGGATTAACCTCTCCTTCTGTGCAGTTTAACTGGGCATTGTGCAGTGGTAATGTGAACAGTTCTTGCAAGATTTTCTGACACAAAGGGCCCCTCAGTGCACAGGCAGACCTCAAAGAGCTGTTATCCCTCCATCTTCAGCTCTTCAAAGCCTCCTTCATCATTTTGTATCACCACATGCACTCTCTGGCCTTAATTTAGAATCGGGACCTTGCCAGGCTTCACCACCTCCCCCACTGGCTACACGCACCCCAGTGTCCCCTGGGAGAGAGAAACCCTAAGTAAATCCTTAATAATGACATTGCGGCTTCGGGGAAAAGTATACGTGTGTGAGAGTGTCATTTCATCTGTCCTTATATAAGTTGCTGTGATGGGTGGTTGGGTTTTGGGTTAAATCTCCCTCTATACGTTAAAACCAATTAAAAATGACGGTAGCACCCTACCTTAAAAACTGACACCTCGTGAAGTGGCCTTTGGAAAACTTTTTATGTCAGAAAAACTTTAATGTCATGTCATCTCATACGCCATCATCACCTTGCAATTGTTGACTAAACGGATGAGTCAGCTTTCTCCAATGCTGACCGTTTCGTGTTGCTTGTAGTGGTCTGGCTCGGACAATCCAGGCCATGTTTTGATTTTTTCAATTTTTATTATTTTATTGATCTCCAAAGGGAAATTGTTTTCTGCATTTAACCGATCCAGGTGTTCCCAGGTGTGAACACCCGGAGCAGTGTGCTGCCTCACTGAGGTGCACAGGGAGCACTTGGGGGGTTGGGTGCCTTGCCTAGAGTGGGGATTGAAATGGCGATTTCTTGGTCCCCATCTTGTTTATTATTATCTATTTAGCCACTGCTGAATATTTGTTAATATTCAAATTTGTGGCTGATCAATTGCAAGTTTGAAGACTGCACCGGAGAGAAACAGTCACAAGCCTGTTATCAAGTATTTTTCCAATTTAATGATGTATTTATACATATGTTACAAGCTTACATCATTCCAGTTAAGTCATTTATATTACATCATTCAGAAAAATGTGTGACCATTTACATAGATCTTATCAGCCATATGGATATGAGCAACTGTTTATATTATAGGAAGAATAGATTGTGCATGGAGATATGAAGTTCAATAAGTATTTGATAACAGTTTATGCTAGGACCTACTTATACACACACACGCTCACACACACACACACACACACACATTTGTCTGAAACCAGAATTATCAGCCTAGAACAATAAGCTATATTTACATTACAGGAAGAGAAACATGATAGTCCAGACATTATGCAAGATTGCCATCAGTATGTCTGGCTACTAGATGATAAGAATGACAAGTAGCTAATGACATCAATTCTCTATTGCAAAGAACAGCGTGACCTAGTTTACACATACCCAAACGATAGAGCAAACACATATATTCCATTATATATATCAAAGCAAGTAAATATATCTATAAATGGATGCAATAATTAATAGCAAATGATTAATTTCCTATTATCAGATGCTTAATGATCCTCTGACTCGCTCCACAAGTCAATTAACTCATCACAGACCGTAGTAACGTAACTTGCAGGATTTTATGTGGTTAAGTAACTCATTTTCTGTTCTTGCCATCTTGTAAACTTGCTCACTGGTCGTAATTTTTATTCAGGACATCCTCAACAACATCCGGATGCACATGTTCTCAAATACGGCTTTCATCTTTATTGAGTGTCCAGGCTTCATATCTATAGTTGGCTACTGGTCAGACCAAGGTTTTATCGGTTGTAGCTTAGTGATGGTCTTAATTTATATGTTTTATATGTATTCATTATTTTGACCATCATCGTCATGCCCACTGTCATTCTTGACTTAAATTTACGGGCACAATCCATAGCATTTGTTACTATACATTCCAAATATATAAAAGAGTCCACTTTCTCCAAATTTCTGCTTTCCACCATGATCTCTTGTATGTCTTCAGTGTTGGCCATTACTTTTATTTTAGCTGCATTAATCAGCAATTTATATTTTTTCCAGCTTTCTCAGTATGAGACATTAGTTCCTGTAGTTCTTTTTGTGATGTGGCAAATAAGATGATGTCATCAACAATGTTAATGGTTCCTACACCATCTCTAAATCCTCCCATC
>JAOUQT010000002.1:11381570-11393545 GCA_025769995.1 Xyliphius kryptos | reverse complement strand
TACCTTTCCCTGTCATCATCCCTACATTCAGGGTTGCTACCTTCAAGCCTACACTCTTGACTCTCCTGTTCTCTCTCAGTCTCTTCACACGCTTTCCTCCTCGCTGTCTTCGGCAAACAGTATCCCAATTTCCACCAGTACCCTACTTGCCACCAGTACTGGTAGCGGTCGTTGTTAACCCTGGCCGTGAATGATCCAGTAACAATCAGTAACACGCAGTTTAATTTTTGGCAAATGTTTTATGCCGGATGCCGTTCCTGACGCAACCCTCGCCATTTAAAACATAATGGGACCGGCACTAGAAATACAATGGCTTGTGCTCTCTAATGGCTTGTATATACATAACATATATATGATTCCATAATTAACAATAATATATAACATTTAGAATAATAATAATCAATTTGAATGGGCAGTCAAAGGGAATCCTGCTCGTGCAGGGTCACTGATATCTCCTGGTTCCTCCGCCGTATTAGGTGTAGTTCATCCAATAGAATGGAGAAGAGAGAGAGGATAGAAAAGAGAAAAGGGAGAAATAAAGAAAGGGAAATATAATAAAGAGAGTTAGACACAATCAACTATCTAATGGACAATGCAAGCACAAGTTGTGCAGAGAGCAAATAAAAACTCCGGCAGACTAGCGCTAACTACAGGGTAGAACCAAAAGGTGACACAGACATGAGGAAGCTCTGGGACATAAAGCAGCCAGCCACTCCACCATCAACAAACCTGAGTGATCTTGTGAGAGTGGGCGGGCGACAGCATCCATACATCCGAGTTTACCAAAACACCCTATGACCATGAGCTCTCCTGCTCTGAGCCCTGAACTATAGGGGACTATGAAGGATATGCTTACTAAATAAATAAGTATAGATTTGAAGACTAAGATTATGTCTAAATCCCTGCATCGTTCAGAGCCAGCATATCTCTGATCTTAGCAATGTTTCTAAGATAAAAGAATGATATCCTGGTGGTATTATCTGCATGAGATTCAACGGAAAGGCTAGAATTACTGCAATAATCACACCACACATAAGACCTGAACCAGAACAGGGCTGTTCCTTTAATTCCAACAACATTTTCTAGCCAATGAAGAAGACTAGCGTGCTCAGTGGTGTCAAAAGCTGCACTTAGGTCAAGCAATACAAGCATGAAAACATACACAAAACTTTAACCAGTACTGTCTCTGTGCTATACCTATGTGTGTGTACCTATACACACACACTTATATATTGTTTTATCTAACAAAAGCTCACATTGTGACAAAAAAATAGTAATGTTAACAGTGGTTCATTTTAATCCTCTGACTCGCCTATACCTTACTTTGAGACATTGTGTGCTGCATTTATTATACCGTTTGAAGGGGAGAAAAATCTACACAGTTAGTGGACACTTTTTATATCCATACACAATGATATACAAAGTACATAAGTAACAGAAACAAAATTTGGCATCTCAATTCACCTAACATACATGTCTTTGAAATCTGTGGGAAAACCAGAGTACCCAAGCGGAAACCTCCATACAATATCCTGGGTCATCCCATCTGGGCATCTAACCCAGGTTCTTCTTACTGTGGGGCAACAGCCCTACCCACTGCACCTTTTCATAAAAAAAAATCCTAGCTGTTGCAGTTGGACATATGAAAGCTTATTTACCACCATAGTATATCCAGCAAGCTAATCATACTGTAACAACCACCGCACACACTGAAGTGGAAACAAGCGTAAGTTTTATTTTGAGCACAAAAAATACAAACGGCACAAAGTGTTGGAAATAAACAAACGGGGGAAAACTACAAAACAAAATGGCTTAATGGCAGGTTAATTCAAACTGGGATTCCACAACACTAAAAATACACAAACAGAATAAAAACATAAGCACAAGGTTAACTTAAGTGAGAAAAGGCAAACATGACAAACGGCACTTACTGAACTATAATTATACTATAAATACGTTACGTGAACTAGAATAAACATAAAAATGGAGAAATAGTTCAGCATGAAATGTGCGTGTTGACCTCTAAGAAACTCTAACCAGACTGCTGTTTAAGTATGCTTTCAGGGAGATGATTGCTGCTCTCCTGATAAGTCCCAGGTGTGGATGATTAGAATTCCTGCATGGCTCAATTAGTCTGTATAACAGAACCCCCCTTCCCAATGGGGCTACCTCTGGGAGTCCATCTTTCTCCATTTTGGGCCTTCCGGCTCTACAAGGAGCTGGCTTTTGATAGCTCTGGTCGAAATTCTGCATGAACATTGGATCCAGGCTATCTTTGGCCATGATCCAACTATTTTCCTCTGAACTGTACTCCTCCCAGGCAACCAGGGTCCAACGTACTTAGGGCTGAGCTTCTTGGAAGATGGTAAACGTAGATTTTTCGTGGCTACCCAGACTCTGTCTCTGGGTTGATATATTGGTTCTTCCCCAGTCTCTGGTCTGCCGCCCATTTGATGATGGCTAAGGTGTTAGCAAGTTTTTGATGGGTGAGAGCCTCTCACTGTTTTTGAACCAGTTGTCCACTGCTGGATTGTCTGAGGAATTGGCGTTCCATGGATATATTAGCGGAGTGACAAAGGGAATTCTGGGAGTACTCTGCCCAAGATAGATACGCTATTTTGCCAAAAGTATTTTCTCACATATCCAAATGATCAGAATCAGGTTTTTTTTTCTATAGCCACAGGTGTATAGAATCAAGCACCTAGACATGCAGACTGTTTTTACAAACATTTGTGAAAGAATGGGTCACTCTCAGGAGCTCAGTGAATTCCACCGTGGAACTCTGATAGAATGCCACCTGTGCAACAAATCCAGTTGTGAAACTTCCTCACTTCTAATTATTCCACAGTTAAATTTCAGCTGTATTAAAAGAATATGATAGAGTTTGGGAACAACAGCAACTCAGCCACGAAGTGGTAGTCCATGTAAACTGACAGAGCAGGGTCAGCAAATACTGATGCGCATAGTGCAAAGAGGTCACCAACTTTCTCCAAAGTCAATCACTACAGACCTCCAAACATCACGTGGCCTTTAGATAAGCTCAAGCACAGTGTGCAGATAGCTTTAAGAAATGAATTTCCATGAAAAGGCAGATAAATATGAGAGTCAAAGGCAGGTAAGCAAATACTTTATCTCCCAGTCCTAGGGTCAATGTTTGTAGATCATTCTAAGAAACTTGATGAGCTCTTGATTCGCTGACTCTGCCTGACTATTAGCTTCAGGATGATATCCGGACGTGAGGCTAACAGTGATCCCCAGTTTATTCATAAAGTGGGTTCAGACCCTAGAAGTGAATTGGACACCCTGATCACTCACTATATCCTCAGGGAGAACAAAATACCGGCACATCAACCAGGCAGTTTCCATTGCTGTGGGGAGCCCAGTAAGAGAAAAGAAATGCAGTGAATAAATCTATTATAACCAGGATAGTGTTGTTTCCTTCAGAGGGTGGTAGATGATTTTCAAAGTCCACTGCTAAGTGGGATAGGTAAGGGCAGTAGTTTTCCAGCTGGCATAGCTTGTGGTGTCTTGGCTTGGATACACACTAATTACAACATGACAAAATAATACATTAATTTAATGAGTTCTAACATGCACTGGGTGCCCAGATCCGGGAGTGGCATGCACCCAAGTGATGAGATGTCCATGCAGAGCTGGGGGCACAAATAGAACTGAAGGACACTGGTTAGGGCCTCTCGTGGGTTGTTGGGCTCTGATCTCCGTGTTCAGCTCCCATCTGATAGTATTGACAAATTTATCTTTAGATATAATAGGATAGTACCTCCTCTTTGACCAAATACTCTTCTTATATTATATTAGAGAGAGAGTGTCAGCTTTACCATTCTTGCTTCCAGGTCTATATGAAATAGCAAAGTGGAATCAGGTAAAGAACAATGCCCACCGGGATTGGCGTGGCTTGTGTCTCTTGGCTGCTTTTAGGTACTCTAAGTTTTTATGGTCTGTAAAAATAATAAATGGGTTGACGGCTCTCTCGAACCAGTGTCTCTATTCTTCAAGTGCCAATTTTACAGCCAAAAGTTCACAATCTCCCACATCATAGTTTTTCTCTGTTAGGGATCGTTTTCTGGAGAAAAATGGCTATTGGATATAGATTACTAGGTTCTCCTTGCGGCTGAGACAGAATGGCCCCCACTTGCATATCTGAGGCATATACCTCCACACAAAATGGTAGTTCAGGGTTGAGTTGTTTAAGGATCGGAGCAACAGTGAAGGCACATCTCAAGGCACTGAAGGCTTGTGTAGCTTCCGGAGACCATAAGAGGCATCTAGGGGCTCATTTTAGTAGGTTGGTCAGTGAAGCAGAGATGGAGCTGAAATTCCTGATGAACCTTAAGTATATTTTGGAGAAACCTAGGAATTCCAAGAGATCTCTAACTGTTCTGGGTTGGGTCCAGTTCTCCACTGTCTCCACCTTGTTTTTATCCATGGCTATGCCCTTGGGTCCAATTTTGTATCCCAAGAAATCAATCTTCCATTGATTGAACAGACAATTCTCTCCCCTTACATAAAGTTGGTGTTGGAGCAGTCTTCATAACAATATTCTGACATGATGGATGTGAATTACAGGATCGGGAGAATACACCAGGATATCATCAATGTAGACAATGAGCCATCTGTCCAGCATTTCCAATAGAACCTTGTTGATGAGGTTCTGGAAGACGCTTGGTGCAGAAGCCAGCCCACATGGCATTACACAATACTTTTATTGGCCAGAGGTGGTGCTAAAGGCCATCTTCCTTTCATTACCCTTTGTCATCCGCACCAAATTGTATAAACTCCAGAGATCTAGTTTGGTATATATTTTAAATTCACTAAGCTGCTCCAAGGCTGATGGGATGAATGAGGCAAACATGAGCAAAAGCAAAGCTGACTCGTTCCACCCCCTCGCGGCCGCGATGGTCTGGAATTGCAGGGCTTAATCAGCCACTCTCTGTGTACCCTGGGACAAACACTTGCCGGCGTCCCGGCCATTAAAAGGGTGGTCAAATACTCTTCTAAATTTCAATACAAATTCAGAGTAGGAAAGAGCAGCATCACCTGCTTGATTCCAATACGCTGTCGCCTATTCCAGAGCCTTGCCACCGAGTGCGCTGATCATAAAAGCAACTTTTTGCTCCTCTAAAATGGCTATTTGTAAAGAAAAACAAGCTAACATTGGAGGAGAAAACCTTGACATAGTTTAGACTATGTCAGCAGGTTAACCTGTAAAGACAGGTTGTGGAGCTAAGTGGAAGTTTTATTTTGTGCACACAAAAAATACAAATGCCAGAGAGTGCAAAACAAACAGAGAGAAACTACAAAACAAGATAGCTGACAGTAAAGCTCAGAAGATATCCAGATAAACAAATTAAAGCTGGGATTCTACAACACTCTGGCTCTCTTTTTCTCTAGCTCTGAAAAATATGCAAACAGAATAAAACTTGGTTGAGCAAAGGCAAACATGAAAACAAACATCAACATGAATAAACGAACTAAACTGAACTAGACAGTACTAACTAAACTGAACTAGGCTTATTCTGGAATTATGTGAAATAGAATAAACATGAAAATAGAAAAATAATCCAGCATGAAATGGATGTTGACCCGCGATGGACTGCTGTTTTATGTATGCCTACAGGAGAGCCAATTGCTGCTCTTCTTATGAGTCCCAGGTATGGCTGATTACAGTTCCTGCGTGTCTGAATTAGTCTCTGTGTTTTTAGGGCAGAGACATAACACATAAATCTACCAGTTTTCTCTTTGCACACAATAAGCTTACTACGATTGTGTTTGACCAAAAGCTGTATGTAAGAACATTAATTTTTAAAATGTAAAGATATGATGTGAGTTTTTACCTTAATTAAAACATTTCAATAATAATTCAGTTTATTTATTTTATTATGTATTGATGTCCTTTTGTTATTTTCATACAAAGTCAATTGAATTTACTTTGCTGGCATTTTTTGAGCCTGTTAAAAATTTTCAACATTTTTACCTCTGTACAGATACACACCAGTAACACACATCATGGATGGAAACACTGGTGTCCTCTTTCAGAAAGCCGTATCTCGACTCTCTGCTGACTCTGCTGACTCGCTCAAAACCGCACCGGCTGAACAAGCTTTCCTGTTGGCCAATATTTCATCATGACATCTGGATAATTAAGGCCACTCATTTTTTATACTTCTGCTCTCTACTGCTTCACCACATCACTTTTATTCTATATACAGACCAGATAGAGTATTACTTATCCTATTTTCTTCCATTTTTGTTGAATAATGTACTGTATAGTCGACTCTGATTTATTATTAAGCATCAGACTTTTGGAATGACTGAGGATAATGCTGCCTGCTAGGTCATTGTTTTATAAAGCTTGAGAATTAAATATCACACACAAACAAACTTGTACAAATTACTGTAACAATAAAATGAGATTGTTTTGTAAACAACTCATCATAACTATTTTTTGTCAAAATCAGAGTGCAATTATGGATCTTGCTTTACTGCAGTCTCGGTCTGAATTACATCATAAATCCTGGCTTTTTTTGACAAGTGTTTTACCTTGTTAATGTGTTGTGTGACAGATATGCCCGAAAGCGACACAGTGAAATGCTCCTCTAAAATGACCAAGCAAGCTATTTTCTTGATAATTATCCCTCGACCATTAGTGCGAGTTATGTGCCCTATTTGTCTCTCTATTCCTGTGTATTACTTAACTGATTATTGCAATATGCCAATAACAAATTTATATGGAATTAGCATTGTTTTCAGCAGATATATTGAACAAAAGAGGATCAAGGTTACAGACAGGTCAAATATCTGGAATTGTAATTCTTTTAATAGCTGAATTTGAACAGTTTAAAGTTTATTTTAGATGGATTTCATACATTAAACATAAGCAGGACTAGATATTTTATTCCAAGATTTCTCATTTCGCCAATTTGCAATTGCAATACATCTTTCTCTATTATGCAACACTTATCACGTTCTGAGATGGCAAAACACACTTAGAATATACTGCTATCTGCCATTTTCCACATAACACTAAACAATCACTGGATCAGGAACACATAATAATGGATTTGTTCCACATTTTTGATTAATTATACAATGCACACATCAAGGTACAGACTTCACAATTTGTCAAACATCCTCCTTACTCAAGTTGACCAATTTCAACTGGACTTGTTTTGCAGTTTGCCTTTATGTATTTAATTATTTTATGAAAATCAGAATTACCCGCCGTGCTGCATCCTGGAATGTCCTCGGCGACACCCCTATCAATGACAAAGGCTTTAAACTGAGGAAGCAGCCGCCTTGCACGCGCTGGCCGATGTATAACAGTGCGCTCTGGTGCATTCTGTTCTCCCGCCTCCCTGGTAGCGGGCACACTTGGGTTAACAGTCTCTTTGGGCCAGTATAGGGCCAAGCCATCCCGGTGTACAACTATCCTCTTCTGGCCCACAGCAACCCGGTACACTAATTCCCAGAGGCGACCCTTTAACCACACATGGTCCCTCCCAAGCAGATTGCAATTTTAGGCAAAGTCCCTTCCTTGTACAGCCAAACCCAATTCCCAAAAGTGATTGGATCTCCGCAGCAGTGTGGGTCAGAAGCATGATGCTGTTTCACTTCAGTGTCTGTCTGGTTAAGCCGGGCAATGTCATGTACTCGGTGCATGCATTTGCCCCTGTCTGGTGGGAACCTAAACAGCAGCTTCCCAGGTGTGCACACCTCATGTCCAAACATTAACAGTGCCGGTGTAAATGCTGTAGTGTCTTGGACAGCAGACCGGCTTGCGAAATGTACAATGGGCAGGTGTTTGTCCCAGTCACGCTGGTTCTCTGCTGTTACTATGACGAGCTGTGTAGTTAATGTACGGTTAAACCATTCTACCAGTCTATCAATCTACCAGATTCCATCACTCTGTGGGTGAAGTGGAGTAGTATGGGTTTTGTGTATCCCCAGCTGACGGCAAACTTCCCGCATAACCTCGGATTCAAAGTTGCGCCTCTGATTGCTGTGTAGCTCCTCTGGCACCCCGAAGCGGCAGAAAATCTCTTCCACCAGCCGCTCTGCCATAGTTGCTGTGCACTGATCTGGCACCGCGTATGCCTCTGGCCACTTAGTAAAATAATCCATGGCAAAGAGAATGAATTTTCTTGCCTGCATCAGTTAGCGGAAACAGCCACAGCAACTCGCGCCCACCTGCTATGTTGGTCCCTTTTTGGCTGTGCATGTTACTCCCCAGCCAATAAAAGTTTCTGCTCGGCCGCAGCAGAGTCTTTGTTACTCCAAAGTTACCCGAAACCGGCATGTCGTGCATTGCTTTTAACACTGCTATCCTCAGAGCGCACGGAATAACAGTTTAAAAAAAATTTTTGGACTCTTCCAAACTTGGCAAAACACACTATTTCAGAACTGCAGACTGTCCCGATTCGAACATAATGATTTCACAACCAGCCCGTGGCGAAATCACGTCAGTCCACTCTGGAACTTGCGTTCCGATCCCTTCATGTCACACAGTAATTGTGCTCTGCCTTGTTTAAATGGCAGCTGTAATATCTAGTAATGTGCTCTGCTCCATCTTGCACCTGGGACAGTATAGCTCCAAGTTGGTGTCGATGATGAAATGCCCCTCTTGCCTCGTGTATGCCAGAATTAATGCCCTGCACATATTCCCGCAGTGTTGGCCAGTTGCACACAGCTTCAGACTTTTTCGGGTCCCTTTCAATACCTGATCCAATAATCACATGTCCCATGCATGAATGAACATTTCTCGGGGTGTACTTTTAAATTAGCCACATGAATTGCCGTTAGCACCAGGTTTGCCAATGCCCCGTCAAAGTTTGCAGTCCACTAAACTATTGTCCAGGTAAACAACAAACTTATCTCAAGGAACATTGGACAAAGTCTTGTCAATCAGTCTCTCGAACAGCGCCAATGCATTACAAAGTCTGAACGATAACACCTACAGTGCCATAGTTCAAGCACGTTGTCGCTTTGCATCAATAGGTAAGTGTCACTTGTAGTAACCATGTTCAGTCCATGGTAATCCACACAGAAATGCCAGCTGCTGTCCTTCTTTTCGCCAGCACTATGGGTGATGTCCACAGCCAAAAACTGTGCCGGATTGAAAAGTCCCACAGCTAAAACACGACACCTAGTAATTCAACATGGTGACCGTTGAGGGTTCAGTGTTGCCGTTACTGTCCAGCAATAAGTCCGGTAGTAAATCCACAAACATCCCTTCTTGTATTAAAGACACAGACGACCCAGTATCCACCAGTGCACAAACTCGATGAAACTTAATCTTACACTCCGCATAAGGTTCACCATGTCCTTGGAACTTTGTTGCTGAGTTCAAGGGATAAAACTGATCCGGAAAGCTCGCATCCCTTACTGAAGCGCTCCTCGTTTGTTTTTCCGCCGGCTAGGAAATGTCACACTACACAGCTCTGTGTCTAAGCTGGCCACAGCACCCTCAGCGCCTCTGCCTGTAGCACCAGCCAGCATTTTATGAAACGATCTCTAGCTGTGCATGGTAAGCTTCCCATTCCCATTTGTAGTAGGGCATTTGTACTGCTGCAGAGTGTGTTGTGCTGCTGCCAGCCGCCGGGTTGGTGGCTGCAAGAGGGAAGGGTCTCTATGTATATATAAAACCCGATTCTAAGAAAGTTGGGACAAAGTACAAATTGTAAATAAATGGAATGCAATGATATATTTTATTCAGAATAGAACATAGATGACATATCAAATGTTTAAACTAAGAAAATGTATCATTTGAATAGAAAAATTAGGTGATTTTAAATTTTGTGGCAACAACACATCTCAAAAAAAGTTAGGACACGGGCATGTTTACCACTGTCAAACATCCACTTTCCCCTTTAATACAGTTTGTAAACATCTGGGAACTGAGGAGACAAGTTTCTCTAGTTATATGTATGTTCAAGGGATTTGTATGTTAACCCATTCTTGAAGGATTCTAGTTGCTCAACTGTCTTAGGTCTTTTTTGTTATATCTTCTATTTTATGATGTGCCAAATGTTTTCCATGGGTGAAAGTTTAGTATCCGGACCCTTCTTCTACACAGTCATGATGCTGTAATTGATGCAGTATGTGGTTGGTATTGTCAGGTTTGTAAATGCAAGGCCATCTGGATCGGACCATATGTTGCTCTAGAACCTGGATATACCTTTCATCATTGATGGTGTCCTTCCATATGTGTAAGCTGCCCATGCCACATGCACTAATGCAACCCCATACCATCAGAGATGCAGGCTTCTGAACTGAGCTCTGATAATAAGGGATCTTGTTTAGATAAGGCTTCTTTTTTAAACTATAGAGTTTTAGCTGGCAACAGCAGATGGCACGGTGAATTGTGTTCAGAGATACTGTTCTCTGGAAATATTCCTGAGCCTATTTTGTGATTTACAATTCAGAAGCATGCCTTTTTGTAATGCAGGGCTTTCTAAGGGCCCAGTATGGTTTTCCGGCCTTGACTTACACACAGAGATTCTTCCAGCTTCTCTTAATCTTTTGATGATATTATGCACTGTATATATATATATATATAAATATATATATATACTCAATGGTGTGGTACTTAACTGTGAGAATGGAGGCAAATCAATATTTTACATACAGTATATCTCAAGTGAGGTGCAGGTGCTAAAGATTATATGTCCTTTTTTGTAATTCAATAATGGACGCAGCTTGTTTGGGAGTTCACACAAGGATTATGTTCCACGGTCTGTTTAAAATATACTCTTGATTCTGTATCAATATCAGGACAATCTCAATTGATATGACCTGAAACACTATATATAACTTTAATGGAATCAACCTTATTTTCAGTGCTGAATTTATTAGAAGTTATTTTCCGGGGGTCACAAAACTTGCTGATGAGACATTTTTTTGTGGCTTTGAGGCTTTTGGCCGCCTTCTCATTTGGTTTTGGAAAATAAGATCCGCTCTTACATCCTTCAATGTTTTATTCCCACTCTCTTACTGCACGTGAACACACCTACATCTAAATCTTATCTCTGATCATTAAGTTCATGTACAGACTGGTGATGTGCTCACAAGCAGTTTTCCCACATTAAATTATTCATATAGTCACGATATATTACACACAAAGTCTATGGCTTCTTTGTCATTCAAAACAATATGTGTAATCATGCATAGAAACAAAAAAGTAAAGTAAGATCAGAGTAATTCTAATGCTTTTAAATCGTTAAAATGATTGATTATTGCTGTGTCTATTGTGTATATCTCGGGTGTACCTCTTAAGAGTATATACACAGACATTCAGTGCAGACCTCTAGTCTTGATTTGAGGTTTGTTATGACATTGATATGAATCAAAGAGAACGTTGTTGACATAGTTGTATGCATCTGTTTTTGAGCATTTCAAAAATGCCCCTATGTCTGTCCTTCTGTTCTCAGATCACTTTCTGCACCCTGTGGGCCTCCTTTCGTTTTTCATTTGCACAATTATATTATACGGCTACATTCCAGCCATTCCTATTCTTTAGAAGCAAAAACACCTTTTTCTTTGATCAAGTAAACCATATACTGTCACATACGTGTGATCAACAGAGTATTAGCATTTCTGGCAAAATTTCAGGGCCGTGAGGATTGTTTTCACCGTGTGGTGTTTGCTGTCATGGAAACTGTGCCATCTGTCATATAAAGAAGAGCAGTGGATGTAGATATTGAGTTTCTTAGTTTCTTATGGCACACAAGCCATACTAGGTAAAAAAAAAGCTACAAGCTTCTTGCTAATGATTATCTCAGGAAAATAAACCAATAGCTAGGAACTACTATTTTTTATGGTTATAATCATCTAATAGTATCTACAGCATTAGAAGGAATATGCTGATGCTCAAAATATACTGTTGTTTTGTAAATATGTGTCCTTAATTTGTGCCGCATCTTCTATACATGTGTAGGTAAGGAGTGAGTGTGTGTGTG
>JAOUQT010000002.1:11359456-11369624 GCA_025769995.1 Xyliphius kryptos | reverse complement strand
TCTTGCTGGCGCATCTGTGACCAAGACAGCAAGTCTTTGTGATGTATCAAGAGCCACTTTGGGGTGTTTTGGAGGTGTAAGTCAGAAAACGTTTTCCTCCACCAGCATCACGTAGTGACCTGGCCACTATCCTGCAAGGAGAATGGCTTATAATTACTCTGACCACTGTGCAACACTTGTATGTGTCATTCCCAAGACGAATTGACACTGTATTGGCCGCAAAAGGAGGCCCAACACCATATTAATAAATTATTGTGGTCTAAAACCAGGTGTTTCAGTTTCATTGTCTAACCCCTGTACTTTTCCCATTCACATATTTGTCAAATAGTAGTAGACCTTTGTGACAATCCTATGAAGATTTAATTCACGTTTATGCAGAAATATAGAAAGTTCTAAAGCATTAACAAAATTTAAATCCCCTAATAGCTGTCTATTTCTGCTGCGACTTCTTTCTAAATTATACATGGCAGCTTGGATTAAAATAAAAAAAATAGAAAATATGAATGTGGGAGTGAGAGAAATGTTACTGTAAACTAAAAAAAAATCAGCCAATGAGAGTAAAACACATCTGCCACTCAGATACATCCAGGTATGCAAAAATGCATACCATTGAACTTATGTACATAGACACCTATGCATACTGTATTAGAGTTAAAATAATGGAAACTAGATGTGACTAATACACTTAGTCACATGTGTTATCAAGGGGTTTGTATGCTTTCATAGTCTGCATTGTCACAAAGCTGTGTGTAAAGCTGGTCACATACATACTGTATATAGGGCGTGTGAATATCTTTGCATGTGTTTGTATCTACTTATACTTTAGTAGGCTAGATACTTACTTTAGTAGGCTAGATACTTATAAATTATCATTATATACGTATCTTGTAAGTGATAGCTTTATTATTTGTTTATTATTATATGATATTAATATCTATGAGAAAATCACATTGTGTTAACATTTAAGCAAGAGTGTTATTATGACATGCAGAACTTTGTTGAAACTGGATGTTGCTTTGATGAAAACTATGTGTAAACAGGTTGTGTGGAAAAGGTAACTCATTACAGATTATATACTCTGGCTGCTTTTAAATAGCAATGTAGCAGAGCAATTGTGAATATTAACATGTTCAATGATAAGAACAGAATACTATTAGTTTGTTATATGATTATTAATTAAATATGTCCCATTCAAACAAGTATGAACAAATGTCAACATTTGTTTTATATAAAAAATATTTCATTTCTTTTGTATCTGTAATACATTTGTGGATGAAACCCAAAGTATATATTTTACATACTGTATTGTGTTAATTTACTATTGTTGTTCAACTGTTCACAAAAACGTATGTTTTATTGAATGTTTATTTGAATTTGTGTTTAGTCAGGTGTATAGTTAGTGTATAGACTGAAGACACTTTATTTTAGTCTTTTTGTGTCTTTTTGTATCTGTTCAGTCTTTGTGAATGGATGGAAAAGCATTTTCCCACTGAATACATCTTTAGTTTAAAAATAATCCTAAGCATCCTTGGTGCACCTGTTAGCCTCGCGGAATCACACCCCTGTTACCTATTCCGTTTTTATTTACAGTTTGTATTTTGTCCCAACATTTTTTGAATTGGGTTTGTAAATACATAACCTTAATAAGTTGTATTATTTTAATTTTATAATTCAATAATTGCTAATAGTTTTGAATCTTATATTTAACTATTAGAACAACTTGTATGTAGAACACTTTGTTTAAAAATAACCTGAAGTATTCTATGTATAACTACATTATTAGCACATTAAGTATTGTTTTAAGTTAGTAAGATTATAGTGGACGTTTGCAGTAATAACACAGAATGCACCTGTACTCAGTCTGGCAGGGAGGAACAACCACATAATAAAAATATCTTGCCAGGCAACAACTTGTTTTCAGTTACAACAAAACTCCTCTATGCCGCATTAAACATTTTACAGGGACCTGGTATTCTATCATTGCTAAAGCTGTAAAGAACAGATTTATCGAATGTAACAGAGTAATAAAAATAAAAGTAATAAAATTGATTCTATTCTAACAATAAAACAAGCATGCCTTTTCAGTATTATACATCACACTTGATATACTGTTTTCTCCTTTCAAAATGGTGCATTTTATAGAATTACCCTTTGCTTGAATTTTTTCTAACTGTGTACATGAGCCAGTGGCACATAAAATCGATGTAGTACTTTCTTTCATAAGTTACCCTGCTTACTTTGATCCAGGTTCTATTTGTGTAAGTGGTCACAATTAGACTTTTCAAAGATAAAAGTCATATGTAAAATGGAGCTAAAAGTTGTGCTTCTTTTAAAGTAGGAGTGTTACAACATGCCCTATGATTGCACAGTCCATAGAGTGGGCTGGGTAGAAAGTGCTCAGGGAAAGGTGAGAAAAAGGGGGAGGGACTATAAAGATCCGTGAACGTATATAAAAACCCCACCCAAACTTCCTCCTGTCGAACCACCTTAACACTTCAACCAGATCACACTGCAGGTAATTCTGTGCATTTCGCAACAAGTTATGGTTTCTCTGCGGGTTATACATTTATTACTGATACGTACTAAGATGCAGCTTTTGAAATATCTATGGGTACATTATGAAAATGTCCGCCCTGGCAGTATGGGCTACTTGGGCTACTCATTTCCTTTTCAAATACGTGGCTATGCAAACATTTTTACCTTGAGGATAGTCAGATAAATATGTCTATGCAGAAAGACATACCTTGGTTAAAACTGTGGATGAAAGACCTGTGTCTGAAACTTTGTGAAGACTTTGAACATACTGGTCAAGTCAGATTTTGCAGTAAAAAGTTAAAAGTTTGACATGTTTTGACTTAAAGTGCTATTGAGCAACGGAATGGTCATTACCATGAGTAAAATCTGGGATAAACACTAATTTAATTGTTTTTTTCTTATGTTGCTAGATTAGGTGAGGTGTGTTACTGGTGTGACCCACACCTGACATTGAGTTATATTTATTGTGAAACACACATTGTTCTTGTGCATGTAAGGTTGTTAATTTAAAGGTTAAGGTATGATCCAGGGTGGGGTGGTAGCTGTGATTTTTTTTGCAACTTATCTTTGATGAATTTAAAACACATTCTTTTAGACTTGTCAATGGAATCAGGTTACAGAGTAACTATTTCGCATTTTATAACTAAGGCTATAAAAGTTATTCTTATGCACTTTAAATAGTTTATACAGCCATTCACTATTAAAATAATGGTTATACGTTTATTGCAAATATACATAGATTCCTCTATATTTAAAGAGATAAGCTCATATGTGATACAAGATAAAATACCACACCTCTTTGTACAGAGTGCATTCATACTGGGTGTGGTGTGTATCTATTTCCAAGTGAGTCATTGTTGGCTGCTGCACTGTTCTTGCTAATCGACAGTATATTGTATTATATTGCTTCCCATTTCATTTACTTCTATTTTAAAAATGTTTGCATTTAAATGTGAAATATGGGTATCAAACCTCCAAGCTGGCCGCTATAAATAACACATGATATAATAACAATAGATAAACTAAAACTGAAGCCATTTTTAATGATTACATTGATTATAAAATTAATTTTCTGTTCTATTTGTTTCTTTTCAGATATCATGGATGTGAGTGCACCATATACATTATTCAGTATGGACCATATATTTCAAAAGTCTGGGGCAAAGACAACACGTGAAACTCATATGTCCAGAATACCAATTCACCTGACTTTTCATCGGATTTAATCATATTCCTGCTCTCAGTAATACTGGAAATATGAAATGACCTGTGAAATTAACCCTTGCTTAACTATTTTACATAGAATCTGCAGTTCTCAAAAGCTACTGTGGATATGAAACAGCTGAGATTCAATTGTGTGCAACTTGTGCAAGTGTTCAAGCTTTAATTTGATCAAATGGTTCAACAATGTAAAACAAAGTCCTAATAATATTAATAACAATAATAATACAAACCCTATTCCAAAAAAGGTTGGAACAAAGTGCAAAACGTAAATAAAAACGGATGGCAATAACTTACAAATGTCAAAAAATGATATTGTATTCACGATAGAACACAGACAACATATAAAATGTCAAAAGTGAAAACTTTTATCACATCATGCCAACTATTGGCTTATTTGGAATTTTGTGATAGCAACACATATCAAAAAAAGTTGGGACAATAAGGCAATAAGAGGCTGTAAAAATTAAAGGTACAAAAAAGGAACAGCTGGAGAACCAATTGGTAAAAGAGCGTTAAAAAGATGTCTGAAATTGCCATGGCTAAATGGATAGGGTAAAGGGCTGGGGACAAAGAGATCGCTGGTTCGAACCCCACTCTAGGCAAGTTGTGGCTGAAGTGTAGTTGAGCAAGGCACCCAATCCCCAACTTCTCCCTGTGTGCCTCACGCCTCTCAGCACTGGATGATTTAAATGCAGAGAAAGAATTTTCCTACAGGGATCAATAAAGTATCATTTACTATAAGGAGTTTGTAAAATTGCAAAGTATTTAAATATATTATAATCTACAATGCATAATATCATCAAAAGATTAAAAGAATCTGGAAGAATATCTGTGCATAAGGGTCAAGGCCGGAAAACCATATGGGCCCTTAGACGGCATTGCTTCACATACAAGTATGCTTCTGTATTAGAAATCACAAAATTGGCTCAGGAATATTTCCAGAGAACATCTGTGAACACAATTGTGAACACACGTGTCATTCGCCCTTTGCTAGCTAAAATTCTATAGTTCAAAGAAAAAGCTGTATATAAACAAGCTCTAGAAGCACAGATGTCTTCTCTAGGCCAAGGCTCATTTGAAATGAACTGTGACAAAGTGGAAAACTGTTTTGTGGTCAGGCGAATCCAAATTTGAAGTCCTTTATGGAAATCAGGGAAGCCGTGTCTTTCGGACTAAAAAGGAGAAGGACAACCCAAGTTGTTATCAGCGCTCAGTTTAGAAGCCTGCATCCCTGCACAAGAAAATGCAGAGCATAAAAAAATATATATCCCTAACAAATAAAGCTATGAAAATTAGGCATAGAAAAGATAGATTTAAAGAAGAGATTTAAATTTAGAAAGAGAAGAGGAAAAGTGCAGATTTGGAGAGAGAGAATTCCAGAGATGGGCAGCATAACAAAGCTTAATCCTGAGCATTTCCAGAGGATTATATTACATCATTATATTACAAATGTGTATGTGTCTGTTCTTGTAGACAATTTATTGTATCTTTATTTCTTTTTCTCAGTTATCAGATGCTCTTGACAGTGACGCTTTAAAAGGAAATCAAAACCCTCAGTTGGCTGGAGGGCCAGCATGGCCTAACCAACCCACTAACCCTTCCTGGCCTGGACAACCTCAAAATCCTGCTTGGCCTGGGCAACCAAGTGGGCAACCTTACCAGCCCTATCCCGGGCAACAGCCAAATATGCCAGCCTGGCCTAATCAGCCTTACCAGCCAGCATGGCCTGGACAGCCTGGTGCACCAGGGTGGCCAGGACAAGTTCCGCCAACTGCCCCTCAAAATGTGCCACAGAATGTGCCATTGGTGAGATTCTAATAAATATTATTAGAAATGTGTAACATTATACAATAGTAAAACACACTATCTAATTATTTACATTTACTAGACTGTGCCATTCGACATTCCCCTCCCAAATGGAGTATATGACAAGTTGCTCATTACCATCCAGGGTGAGGCCAAACCAAATGCCAAAAAGTAAGAACAAACTAAGTGAATTGAATTATATATCTCTTATTTATTTTACCATATTTAGTTGATAAGAATTATTCACTATGATAAAATGAATTTTCTATTTTCTCTCCTTTTAGGTTTTCAATAAATCTGGCAAGAAATAAAGACATTGCCTTTCACTTTAACCCACGTTTTGATGAAGATGGCATTAAGGTGATTGTTAGAAACACCATGATAAATAACATGTGGGGTGCGGAGGAAAGAGCAGCTCCCTCATTCCCTTTCGTTCCAGGAAAGCCTTTTGAGGTTAGTATAATATTTGAATATGCTGATTTCCTCTGGTTTAGTCCAGCACACAGAGTAGCCTTTTTTCTTACTGCTTTCCTTGGCATACAGTACTTTTGTTGTTTGCTTACATTTCATATAACCTTTCCAGTAAATTTTGAAAGGTTAAGGAAAATTGACTGTCGTTCTTGTTCATTTCGTAGGTGAAGATCTTGTGTACCCCGAATGAATATAAAGTGGCTGTAAACAAATCACACTTGCTGGAGTACAGACATCGACTTCGCGAGCTCAACCAGATTAACCATGTCACTGTCTTGGATGATGTCAAACTTACATCAGTAAATTTTGAAACCCTCCCCTGAACAGTGTTATAAATGAAATATCATGATAATAGAATAGTACATTTGCCTTATTTACTTGCCTATAATATGTGTCTTCATGATTACATAAAGTAGCATTCGTGTGTTTGGCAGATTTCTCCTCTGTAATAGTGGTGTCTGTGCAACTTCTGTAAGCCTCTGCTTAACTCTGGAAATACTGCCTATTCTAATGGTCTGAACTGATAACAGAAGTGTATACATGTAAAATGTTAGCTGACTAAAATACAGAATACCAAACACAAGTCACAGGCTGTCCATCATTTGAATTTGAGGTTATTTTCACTAAAATAACCTAAAATATCCAGTCAAAACTTTTGCTGTTGTGTACTATTATCATGTTCCATGTAGTAGGATTTACAGATGTATAGTTTAATAATAGCCTGGCACTAAATGCCAGTGTAATTCCTCTGACCAACATCACTATATAAAGTTGTGAATAATGTAGCTGAGCAATCATCCAGAACTTGGATAATTCAAAGTTAATATGGAACAAGATTAAAGACATTTAATACTTACATTATTGTATTTGTTTATTTGACAGGGACAATACAGATAAACACTGTTATATAGAAAGCCCGAAATGTAACGTATATAATGCTTATAGCTATAAGAATTTGCAGTCCTGGTATATGGTTAGGCTTATATTACAAAATTGAATAAAATAAATACATAAAAGATATATATTAAACATACAAAATACATAAAATAATTACATACAAAAATACATATTTTAATGTGAAAATGCTTGAGGTGAGAAAAACTCCAAAATGATACTATTTCCTCTTCTAGTGTTGAAAATATTTAATGTGGCATACAGATATATGTTTGGAAATAAACTCAGTTTACAGTTTTATTTCTGTTACCCTGGCCTCAGTTACATTATTGATATACATAAAGAAAATAAAACTAGATGAACTACTGTTAAAGGGGTCATAAAATAACTAATGTTCTGGAGAATTTCAGCAATCTAGAAAATGAGATCTATATGACTATTTACATCTCTTTCTCTTGTTCCATGTGAGAAGTTTTTAAACAATTATTCTTATTTTCATGATGCCTATGCACTGGGGTCCTCAGCAGGGTGTTTAAAGCTGACACAGCTTAGCTGTTTTAAATTAGTAAGAAAAACAATCTTCATAGCCATAAAATGCAGTAGATGTTCTAAAAAGATATTCATATTTAAAAATAATTCAGATATTGTTTAGTTGTTTGATTCCATAATATAAAAGGTTGAATCTAGCACCTCAAGCAGATATCCTTCTGCAGATAAGTTCAAGTATAACAGTGATGTTACGTTTCACAAGAATTCAAAATAAAAACTTTTGGAAATCTATACTAATCAACCAAGGAACAATGAATAACACATCTTCTTTTCTATGAATGTAATCTATTTGCTCTTTTCTCTCTCAAAACCGATGTGGCCACTTGTTGAGTACTTTAGTCAGGCCAGTGCTGAATTTTTAATGATGGAAACATTTGCTGCAAAAGTCTAAGTGTAATATAACACAACTTGAATTATTCACAAGTACTTGTTTTGTGTGCGTCAAATAGGTTGGGATTCGAATAATAATTTTTTTGTGTTCTTAATTCAAGAACATTACTTTGACCATTGCAGTGTTTTACTTATTACCTCTTATAAGTGTAAAATAACATTACGCCAACCTCATTACAAAGTTTTTTTATATAAATTAATTTAATTTAGAATTGTCTATCTCCTAACACAAGTCCATATAATAATAATATTAAAATCTGTATAAATACTTAATGACTGTCCTAAATTTCTACGATCTATCTGACACCGACTGATGGATTTTCACAGATGAAAGACTGGCTGTTAATGTGCAAGTTTGCATGTTCTCCCTATGTTTATTTCCTCCGGGTCCTTCGCGTCCTCCAGTTTCCTCCCACAGCACAAAATATTTGGTAGGCTAATTGGTGTCTCTGTAAATTTCATCTTAGATATTGATGAAGCTGTTTCTGTATCTTTATTGAATAAAATTAATTTATGGCGCTGTATAGCAACGTCACTTTTCCCCCTTTCCTGTACGCCGCGAGTCTCTACGTGCGCGTTCCCGAGAGCGTGTACGTCACGTCGGCGCGCAACTATATGAGGCTCAGGCTGCTCTTCTTCTCCAATGCTATTCTAATGTCGGGACACGGAGCTACGCGGACTCGGAAAATTTAGGAATTAAAAGTCAATAATACGATTTGACGACTCTGCCTGGATGGTGATGATACAGAGGCGCGCTGTCAGTTCTCCCAGCAAGTAAATTACAGCGTTTTATTTCCGACTTTTTTCTCAGGTCAGCTTGACTCGCTTTTAACTCTTTCTACTGAAGGATCAAACATTTCTGTATTATCCCACAAGTGTATTGAATACGGTTTAAAAAGTGTACGCTAACTCTGACTTGAGTTTTGTGTAACTGTCTGTATTTTTCTTGCTGTAACTGCGTGGTCGTGGCTCATTGAGCTGTCGAATGAAATCAGCTAGCTGGCCAAGTTGTGTTGCCGTCAGATAGCTAAGCTAGGCTAATCATCCTGCTCCGTGTGTAATTTGCCTACGAGTTTGGTTTTAGCCACCTAGCGGACTCTACCTACCCTATTCGTGGACAGCCATGTAGTGCAGGTATAAGGTATAAAACAATTTAGTGTCCCGTATGTCTTGCTGAATTGTATAAATTCTACTGATGCAATACTTTCATATAGTCGTGAACATCCCATTAAATGACAGTATTGTCATGTAACAGTGACGCATCTCGAGTTAACAAAACTGCATAGGGAGAATCATAACACTCTCATGGAACTTTTCCCCAACAATTGTGCTGTGCTCTAACGTTACTAACTTGCTAATTGTATATTGGTGTGATGCTCATAAACACTCTCCAACTGACACCAAAATGGTATTTACTTTTTTTGACAATGTCTTAACTGAAATCGAGTGTGGGATATTATTTCCAAGTATACCTTTATACATTTGATATAGTTTAATTTCATTACACAATATGTAATTGCTAAGATTAATAAAATAGTGTTTCAGGAATAGTTAATCTATTCAAGTCAATTTAATGAGAATTAACACTATATAGCTAACTGGATAACATGGGTTTGTTGGAAAAATAATTTCTCAAATGTTTGCTGAGTTCCATTATAATACTTCCTTTATGTTAGCTAATAGCAGCAGCAGCAGCAGTAGTAGTAATAATAACAATAATAATTGTGATGGTGTTGGTTTGTTTTCTCTGGAACAAACCAGTTGGTTAGTTAGTTAGTTATTTTTTTCCTCTCTTTGTTTGGGGTCACTCTTTTTGTGTTATTTCATATTACTACTTATACCAACGACTTCTTGGGTGTAAACAAACATTTGTCCGATTCAAGTCCTTAACCCTAAAAATGTATAGTTTTGATTATAAGTAAAAAAAAAATAAACCAATCTCTGATCTTATATTTGTATATGCATATCCCATGGTCTCTCCTGGCTAATAAGTAGTGCTGATGAGTACTGAGTACTGAATCATGGCTGATATTTTACATCTTTTATCAGTTTGGTTGCAATTTTTTAATGAATTAAGTGTTTCTAAAGTATTGCTTTCATTAACTGCAGTTTGCGCCCAGTTTTAAAATAAGGGTAAAAAAAGTGTCCGGTCACCAGCCAATAAAACGCATGATCTTTTGAATATGCCATGTCATTTAATATGTCATTTAATATGATTTTTTTTTTTCCATCTTTTGGCTTTTTCCTGCCATCAGGGGTCACAACAGCCAGTCACCCGCAATATGATCTGGCAAATGCT
>JAOUQT010000002.1:11348333-11359446 GCA_025769995.1 Xyliphius kryptos | reverse complement strand
GCTTTACCCCAGATGCCCTTCCTGACACAACCCTCACCCATTCGGGCTTAGGACCGGACAATTTAGCATCTCCAATTGACACAAACATCACATGCATGTCTGGATTGTGGGGAAAACCAGAGAACTCACACAAACTTGCAAACTCCAAAAAGCAAATGCTGCAAAGGAATTATTTAGCATGTAATTTTTATTGACACTTCAGATGGAGACTTGCACCTAATTTTGTACATGTATATGACGATCATGTGGCACTCGGCTCATCTGCCTTAATTAATATTTCCTGCTAAAATGTTATGAACTGTTGGGGTTTATAATTCAAGCCTCCAGCCAAACTTTTATCTTAGGCATGGTGTGTGATTTTACAGGTCTACAGATTTAAAAAAGCAGAAACTACTAAAAAGGGCCTTTTTGGGTAATCAGAGAAGTGGTGCAAGCATTCAGCAGCCTTTTTTTGGTATAATTGTAGACTAGTAGGGAGCAGAGTGGGTTTTGTCTCTGTCTAGTCAATTTCCAGCTTAACTTGGTGTCTGAAAATTATGTGTTTCTTTGTGGTCAGCAGTGCAGTTCCTTATCACTGGTGTATATAAAACAAGTGTGACCTAATGCAGGCAGTCGTGTCCTCTGAAATCTGCATTGAAAGCCTATATTACCTGTATGGTTTCTGTGTTTTGTTTAAGATCCTTGATTGGCTATTAAGTAGGTCAGTGGTGGTTAATATTTGATTTATGTCTGCTGTTCTTAACTAGGGACTAAACAAATGTGCAAATGTTCATGGCAATAATACAATAAGACATGAGCATGCTCTGAAATGCGTCATACTAAAATACGTCATTTCAGTAAACCTGTTTTTAATTTTTTCATTTACTTTTTAGCATTACAGAAAAGTTGGCATGTTTTGCATTTTTTCTGCTCTAAGAGCCATTTGGGATATATGAACATATGGAACTGTGTTTTTTTTTTTTTTTTTTTTTTTCCCCCTCATGTTTTAAAAATTTGTTTTTAGCCTGTAGCAGCATATGACTTTTTTGAGTGTCCAAAACACTGTAGCTCTCTCAAGGGGTCATCTGATTACTAGTGTGGTTGTTTAGCTAGAGAAAACCTGTCTGCCTGCATTGCCCGGAGTCATGTAGCAGAGGTTTGTGTGCATGTAGGTGGGTCTAAAACCGCTTTACAAGGCCCTAAGAGCTGCTTAAAAGACATTTGTCTGGGTTAGGCAAGTTGTACAGCAGGTTGTGACAAGCTTTTGTCTTGTAGATTTGAGAAGTTCGTTGTTGCATGTGATATGCTTGTGTTTCTTTCAGTGAAACTGTTGTCTCTCTTGTAATTCTTGGTAGTTAGTGCCCGGGTTACTCTTACAAAAAGAATGTGGCCATGTCTAACGCACAGATTTCAGCAAATTGTAAAACATCATGCATAATAAATTGTTCATTTATGCCAGTTTTTCTACAGTAATTTCTTGCATCCCCAGTGTGTTTATTTGTGAGCAGAGATACATGAGCATGCATCCTCATGCTCTTTGTCCCTGGGTGTGTTCAGAGCTCTTACAGAGCACAACATTCCAATACAAATAACTCTTCACTTACAGACACATTAGATCTCTCTTTGTTGAATAATTTTCTCAAATTATTCCCATGTTCCATGTTTTATCTAGTCAATAATAACAGTTCTGTATAAATATGTAGTATAGACTATTAGTGTTTAGAAGTCGACACAAACGGCCAATTTAAAGAGAAATCTGGCTTTGGACTACAGTGCTAAAACCATGAAAGGTAATGATTAAACCTTTATTATTTGCGACTACTACAACATTATATTTTCCTGTTGCATGGTAACTGTGTGCAAACGACTGGTTGGGATTTAGGCACCTTTGTTGATTTGACATTCAAATCTGGGTGTATGTAAGAATGTGCTTATCAGCTATAATTTTGCAATAAGATGCTTAATATTTAGTATGGAGTTATGTTCAAAATTAGCAGTGTTTTTAAAAACACGAGTTTAGCACAATTTCTATAATAGTTTTTATTATCATGCATTGGCAACAGTACATTACATGTTTTCTAAATCAAATGTATATAGAAGTGTATATATTTAGGAGAAATTTATATAATTTTAGACTAATTTACTCTTCTGGCACTTGTCAATTGGTATTTTACCCCAGGATAATTTGACTACATCCCACAATTTTTCATATCTTGGTTTTGGCTCAGAAACTGCATCAGGGTCCGAGGATTGGGCTGAACCTTCCATAACCTCAATTTTGATAAACGGGAACCAAGTGCGTAGTGCGGGGTGTGAGAAGTGCTATAATGTAGGAGGGTGCAGGACTGCTCTTGGCTTTGTAAGTGAGCATCAGTGTTTTAAATCTGATGCGAACAACTACAGGGAGCCCGTGGTGTACTGGGTGTGAACTTGGAGTGAACATTAAATACAATATAATACAAAAATAAAATTTTGCAGCCAAGTTCTGGATCAACTGTAAAGGAAGGATAGCACTCGGAGATCGCCCCGCTAAGAGGCTGTTGCAGTAGTACAGTCCCGAGATGCTCAGGGTCTGAACCAGAAACTGATGCATCTTTCTGATATTATTGGTCTGTATTGTTGCTGGTGGTTCACAGGTTCTCAACCTCAAGAATGTTTATTTTTTAATATAAGCAAACGTAATTGTTTGTGAGTCATGTGTGTATCTTTGTGCCTATTTTAAAGGATATTGTTTAAACTAGTCTTGTAATCCTGTGGTATATAGATGAGCTGGAGTCGCTTCGGTTCCTAGTGTGATACCATTGTGTAAGCTGCTAAGCAGCAGGTTATTTTATCCCAAACTCTGATACCTGTTCAAGAATTAGCCACAGATATATTTATCATTAGGTTGAGATTTTGGTGTACATTTAAATCACGGGCATGATTAAACTGGCAAAATCGGTTGTCTTTGGGTTTGAAACCTACTACATACACGAAAGAAAAGAAATCTCAATTCATTAACACAGTACAGAATATAAATAATTCTAAAAATTAACAGTGATTCAGTCTTTATGGACGTTATAGGAAATGAATCTTTTCTGTGTGTCTGTCCAAGTATATATAAGGCTTTTGTATTTTTGAGCTTAAGTTATTCTCTTATATTTTTCTTACCTATGAAGGGTTCAAATACTGTATGTCTGGAGAGCTTGTGTAAAAATGACCATTATCCTTCTCCATGTAAACTACTTTTAACAGATAAGTGTATAAAATGCACACATTCATTTAGTTTTGTCTATACAGATTTATGCCCACTATCACTATTCCACAGAAAGCAGCTCCATGTCTCATTGTGTGAGACTGCAGCATGTGGCTGAAAGCTGACACCGGATTTCTGGAGCATCTCCCACCAGTCAAGGACGTCTGACCCTTACACATTTATAAACAGTGTGTGTGTATATGATGACCTGAAATGCCAGGTACGCCCATCTCAAAGAGTCGCTTGTCTCCTGTCAGATCCCCCGCTTGCTATAGCCACTCATTCGCAAGCTCCCTCCTCCTTTTCTTTTCTGTTTCAAAGCAGACCCAAAATTGGCTATTTGACTGATTACAGTCTGTTACGCTTTCAAAGTCTGCTCCGGCACATCGGCAAGTCGGTGCAAGAAAAGGCTGTCAGAAGTGCAGGGATGATAATCTGTTGAAGATGGTCAAATCCATTTTGCTTGACTCAGGCTTTTCTGAAGCTTTGAAGCAGCACAAGCACTTAACCTGAGGACTGATCAAAATGTCACGCCTTCCTATCCATCTACTATTTACAGAAAATCTTTTTTTAAATTAAATTTTAATTAAGGAAAGGCTCGCCCGCTGAAATGATGCATCTCATGTCTGAGGGCTTTCTACAGACTCGAATACAAAATGGTATGTAGAAAAGGAATAACCAAGTAGTTTTAAGAAAAGAAAGTAGAGATATCCTGAGGTAGTATAAAATGGTACAGAGAGATTCATTCTAAAGAGGTCGCAAATATGCTAGGATGAAGCAATCTGAATAAGAGAAACAATTTTACTTTGTCACACACATGTGAATGCTTACGAGTTCTTTGAGTCTTTTAAAAAGGTATTAATTCCTCAAAGATTAGACACTATATGGTAAAAACTGGTTTCGTTCATTATCTTTGCCTTTGAGAGTAGCCTTAACTATTCAGAACTCCAGCTCACATGCAATCTGTTACACATGAAGGTGTGTAGCTTTTTTTTTTCCCGATTGATTCATACTAATTGGAGCAATATTCATATCCTTTTTTTTAGTGAGCAATATTCAGGGCCCGTTTTTCTCTTTGACATGTCATTGGGTCGATAATCAGCTTTCTCCAATGCCCTATCTCTTGTGTTGATTGTAGCAGTCTGGCTCCTGATAATCCACCCCATGTCGTGGTGATGTCCATCCAGATTATTCTCGATTGTTCATGTCTTATGACTCCCTCCACATCTTCCTTCAATGTTTTTTGTGTGGGTGCCTAATCACATGACCATAGTAACATACCTTTTGGGATTTGATGTGGTTCAGTAATTCCTTTCTGTTACGGCTATTTTGAAGAAGTCCTCAGTGGTCATCTTTCTCCATTAGATCCTCCTAACCCCCGGTGGCACGTGTTCTCAAAAGAATGAATACACCTTTCTTTTTCTGTCTTCAGTGTCCAGGCATCACATATATACTGTAAGTGGCTACTGGCCAGACCAAGTCTTTCATCAGTCATATCTTGATGATGGTGCATTATGACTTGTCAATTTAACCATCACTATTTAAATTTTTTTGGTAAGCACTTGTTACAGGTCACATGGTTTACAGTGGGTAACACTCATTGTGGAGCTTGTTTCTTCCCACACTCCTGAGTACAGTATCTTGATGATGGAAGTATTAGAAGCCAGTGAAACAGACTCCTACACATTTTTATCTACATTTCAGTTTAAATTGACCTGTCTTTATTTCTTTAAGTCAAACTAATGCTAAATATACATTTGTAACATTTCTAAGTGATTCATTAGAAAACTACAGGAGGAAATGCATAAAACTAATGAACTTTGTGCAGTTTGTGACACTCCTTTATAGAACAGGATAAGATCTACATGAACTTAATCTTTAGATTTGACTGAAATACTCTTCCAGGCAAGTTTAAGTACTAGGACTAAGTATCATTTAGTATTACATCTGGTTTAAACTGTAAGACATTTTATTAAAAATAAAACACCCCACCTCTATTCCTGCCTCCCTGGTTTATCATGGATTTGTACAACACAGTGTAATAAGCTATTGTCTGCATGCAGACTAACAGCCAACACTAAGCTTGATTGCTGTCTGTGTGGGGCAGTGGGGCTCATGTTACCTCCACATTAACACTACAATGATTGCATAACTGTTTGCAGTGTGATCTGCTGAGTAAATGTCCTGATAGGCTGGTTACTGTAAAAGCGTCCTGTGTTAGAAATGTGCGTAGCCTGTGGAATGAAGACGTCTGGTTTTGGAGAATAGATAGCCCAAGGGGTTGGAGAGCAAAATGCTCAAACTGACAGATATATAGACTTCACAAACCCCTTTCAGTTTATGAGTTCAAGTGTCTGAAAAGAAACATAAACTATAAAAGATAAAGATCAGGAATGTCACGGAGTTCATATGGTTACCTGAAATAGACATTAGAAATACTGCTGCAGCTGAATAGAGCCATAACAATTAGGATTGCTGGCATTCTTTAATTCTTGGTTTACACACTCTGTGGTGATTTATTATTATTATTTTTTTTTAATGTGCTCTCGGTGTCCGTATGTGTTTCATACACAGTTCTACAGTTTCTTCCTATTTTATTAACCTGCCAGGATGTGGCATGCGAATATCATTTGTGATATTCTACAGCAATAGTTAATTAAGGGTTTCATGCCGATTTAACATCTGTACGAATGCCAAGAGGTTTTTCCCAGCCTGAACATTAGCCAGAGCATCTCGCTGTTTCTTTCATCATTCATAAGACCTGCAGCTATATAAAAAAAAAATCTCATCCATCATCACAATTCGGCTTTTGACAAATTTGCTAAGATCCTGATCCCTGATGTTGAAAACATTTACTTCAAGACTTCAAACATTCCCCACCCCATGAATGGATTTTTTAATTGTTTTGAGTCAAAAATATCTGCACTCACTGAAAAAGACAAAGTGATCATATTTCGATATGATCTCCATGATGTTCAATACACTTTGTCCATCTGTCTGCAAGCTTCCATATTCTGGTTTCTTTCAAAGGACAAAATGGGTGATGGTCCCATTTGGAGCAAGCACAAAGTTTTTTGGAGAGCATTTAGCCGACAGTTTGTCCAGCATTGTGCGGACTTGTGTTGTCATGGGACTACACAACGATACACACTTCTTTGCAACAAAACACTTGGTAAATACCGTACACAAAGTCTTCATTAAAAAGCACCAGACCTCAGACAACGAAATGGACATCATGTTGATCTTTTCATGCAACTGGGGCTGTATTTTCAATAGGGATTTGTTAATACAACATAGTGTGAAACCTCTAGGGAGTAAATAAATACATAATTTCCCCAAATTCCCTTTATTTAACTATTTTTTAAATAGTTTTATAGTTTTTCTACCTTGTGTAACAAGAAAAATGGACCAAAGGAGTGGAAAATGACACGTGATCATTCGGCTACCAGGGCTCACATTGCACTAGTACAATATAACACTCGTGACCCAGTTACTCATGTGTCCACCGTTTATGCTGATGTTTACATAACAACAGGAGCAGCACAATTTTGTGTGATTGATAACATTGTGTTCCACACAGGTAAAATATTAATTAGCTACTGAAAGGCAGTATAGTCTATATGTAATTGTACAGTCTGTCCTGTTGCAATAATAAAAGATTACATTGCCCTATGATGGCAAACACACACGCATGGGTAATTGCATAAATTAAGTGGAATCATTCTTTCATATTCATTTTCTTTAGCTCTAGGATGTCAAGAGAAAAATGTACTCGGAGCTGGGGCTGTCGGGGCTAAACAAACAAGCGTGCTGTCCCACAGCCAGTAGGAAGGTGACTTCCCACAGGGGTGGTCACTGTCAACATGTTTAGATACCCCTTTTGGCTTTTAACCTCTCCCCATGCCCTACAATCCATCATAGTACTGGATATTTGTCTATGTAACCCAACTGTGGTGCCTGTTGCGAAGAGATCAGACTAGCTGTATTGTAGCTTGTAGAAGGGTCATTTTAAAATAAATAAAAAAAACCAAGGAACAGAACTTTTAGTGTTTTTCTCAATGTGAAATGTAATAGAAAAAAAAAACAATATGATAAAAATATAATTAAAATTTGATTGATAAAGATTTTCTTCATGTGACGGCCATTTATAAGAGACTCAAATGTTTCCATGCTTCTTGCATGCATATGATCTGCAGTATAATATGAGCACCAGAAGATGAACACATCTTAGGAGCTTCTGCTTCAGAGATTAGGAATGTATTATATGCAGCACAGCCGCTCGAGTTCAGGATTTTGGCAGCATAATAAAGAGATCATGAATCCCACATGATTGAGACCTACTACATAGAAGTTCAATTTCAATTCAGTTTAGTTTTATTTATATAAACCTTTTTTTTTTTTACAATGGAACATTGTCTCAAAGCAGCTTTACAGAAATGATATACAGTATATATGTATATACAGTAAATATTTAAATTAACCTTATTTTTCCATAATGAACAAGCGGATGGCAGCACTGGAAGGAAACCTTGAGAGGAACAAGACTTGGAAGGAAAACCCATCCTCATTTGCGTTATAAGCAATTAACAACCTGGAAAAAAAAGTCTGTCAAGTAGTGTGTAAAATTCAACTTCGGGGTGGTTCAGGTGTGTGTCGGTGACGAGGTCGGCTCAGCACTCTCTCAGTGGTGGTGTATGATCCTCGGCAGAAAAAAATAAAGAAATGCAGAGAGAGAAAGTATTAGCCATGATTATTGTGAATGAGTAAGAACTATTGCATTTGTTGCTGAGCTAATGCCGAGCTTACACCAAGCAACTTTCAAGCTATTTCACTGTCGTGGGCAAAGTTCCAGTGTCAGAGTAAAAACTGGAAAATTTAGTTGGAGTTGCGGCGCACTCCCGCCGTCTCGATCGTTTAGTGTAAGGTGATCAGTTTAAAGTCGGTCTTTTTCTCGTTCTGATAAAATGAACAATGTTAAATATTATCGTAAGTCTTGACTCAAATAGTAACATTGGCAACAACCAATAAGAGCTCTCTCTTCAGCACCAAATGGGAATTAACTTGTTATCCGATTTATATTATTATTATTATTAATATGGTTGTGCTTTGCAACGCAAACATACGCTGCCTGGCCACACAAAAGGTCACATACTCTAATATTTCATTGAACCGCCTTTAGCTTTGATTATGGCATGCATTCGCTGTGGCATTGTTTCGATAAGTTTCTGCAATGTCACAAGATTTATTTCCGTCCATTGTTGCATTAATTTTTCAGCAAGATCTTGCATTGATGATTGAAGCCTTTGTTTCCAGTTAGCATTGCTGATGATTGGTTTTCGTAAGGCTACACAGCTGTTCATTCCCAATCCCTTGAGTTCCCTTTGCATTGTGTGTATGGAAATGCTCTTATTGTCATTATTGAACATAGTCCTGAGTTCTTCTGTTGTTTTTCTTTGATTTGATTTCACCAAACGTTTGTGATCGGCAATCACGTCCATTCAGGATACTTTTCCTCCTCGAATTTGAGTCTCCATTATCCTTTCCATTTTTCATGATGCATTGGATAGTTCTTAACCCAATTTTAGTCGTTTTTGCAATCTCCTTAGATGTTTTCTCTGCTTGATGCATGCCAATGATTCAACCCTTCTCAAACAGACTAACATCTTGTCCACGATTATTAGAGGTGTCTTCCGACATGGTTGTTTAAGACATAAGAAGCAACTCGTTGCCCCAGTTGGGGTTAAATAACTTGTCGACAGCTGAAAGATGATCGCCCATGCAGTAATTATGCAATAGGAGGCTCGTACCTGTTTGCTAAGTTACATCCAGGTGGCGACTTTTTTGGCCAGGCAGCGTATTGCCCAACAAACACTGACTGGCTACTTTTATAAGTTAAAATTGTTAAATTGCTTGTTAACACGAATATCTTATTTAATTAGTATCTAATCAGCCAATCACATGGCTGCAACTTAAAGCATTTAGGCATGTAGCAGTGGTCAAGACAACTTGTCAATGTGCAAACAAAGCCCCAGAATTTGGAAGTAAGATGATTTTAAGTGACTTGAAATGATTGTTGGTGCCATACAGGCTGCGATAACCATTTAAGCTACTGCTGATCTACTGGGATTTTCATGCACAACTGTCTCTAGTGTTTAAAGATAATCGTCCAAAAAAAGAGAAACTATTCAGTAAGTGGCAGTTGTGTGGACAAAAATGTCTTGTTTATGTGACAGGTTAAAAGAGAATGGGCAGACTCATTCGAGATGGGATAAATATTCAAACATATGTTTATCTCAAATAACCACTCGTTACAACCAAGGAATGCAGAATACCATTATTGTACAGTACACTATGACATGAAGGATTAAGGCAGTTCTGAAAGTGAAAGGTGGCCCAACCTATTACTAGCATGGTGACCCTAATAAAGTGGCTAGTAATTATATATTATTATATGCTATATACTATCTGCCGTTTATACGCTGACTTTCAAAGCCCACAGTTAACTGGTTAAACACCGGATAGTGTGATCTGGGTGTGTAAACAGGTGCGTTATGTGTGCCAGGGTCCCTCGGTTTTGTGCACAAAATTACCCATTGATGGGAAAATAATCTCAAAAGGTATCTAGTTGTAGTCTTGCAAATAGTGTCTTTGCAAAATCATAGCCTGTGACTTGTCTTTAGTTGTGAGACGGTGTCATACTTTTTAATCTATTAAACGCCTTTTCAAAGTCGTCTAGTGTATGGACAGCATAAGACTATCAAGAGCAGCAGAGTTAAAAATAAGATCCAGAGGGAACAACAGGAATGATGGCTCTCTAAGAAATTAGAGAGTTTACCGATAACCCACCAGATCTGCACCTTTTACCCAAGAGGAACTAAGACTATAAGCGTAAAGCTTTTACTAAACAAATATGTCTTGAGTCTAGACCTAAACATTGAGACCCAATGATTAATTGGTAGCTTGCTCCATATCTGGGGGCTTTGAAAGAGACAACTCTGCCACCCGCTGTACCTTTTTATTTTTTAGGAACCTGCAAGCAGTCTGCACCTTTTGAACAAAGTAGGCGAGGTGGATCAAAATAATTATAAAATTGAATGGTGTCCAGGTCAGACATTTAATTAAAGGTTTAATCACTGCTAATATTTATGGAACATAATCTGTAATAAGTGGAGTTGATTTTTAGTAACAGTTTTGTTTTTCCTTCAAGAATTTGTTTTAAGAGTACAGTAGGTACGAAATCTACTTGTAGTACACAAAACAAAATCAGATTGTGACTCATTAGGTCAATTGGCAATAGGTCATTAACGTGACTGGGTATAAAAGGAGCATTTTGGAATGGCAGCAGCTCTCAGAAGTAAAGCTGGAAAGAGGGTAATCAATCTCCCTAATTCTGCGCTGACAAATAGTGGAGTGATATCAGTTTGACGGTGTAAAATTGTAAAGAGTTTGAACATATCATCATCTACAGTGCATAATATCATCAAGAGAATCTGGAAGAATCTCTGTGCGTAAGGGTATTGGCATGCTTCTGTATTGGAAATCACAAAATAGGCTCAGGAATATTTCCCGAGAACATTATCTGTGAACACAATTCACTGTGCCATCCACCGTTGCCAGCTAAAACTCTATGGTTCAAAGAAGAATCCGTATCTAAACAAGATCCAGAATCGCATACGTCCTCTCTTGGCCAAGGCTCATTTAAAATAGACTATGGCAAAGTGGAAATCTGTTCTGTGGTCAGAAGAATCATAATTTGAAGTTCTTTATGGAAATCAGGGACGCCATGTCATTAGGACTAAAGAGGAGTTGTTGTAAACAGGAGGACCCAAGTTGTTATCAGTGCTCAGTTCAGAAGCCTGCATCTCTGATGGTATGGGGTTGCATTAGTGCATGTGGCAT